>JAEQBH010005214.1:0-295420 GCA_016808115.1 Tetrastigma voinierianum
ATACAGAGATTAGCTTTTGAATATTATCCGATGTGTTTCTGGGGTGACAGAGTACTAATGTCCGAATTTAAACTAA
Organism: Tetrastigma voinierianum; assembly: GCA_016808115.1. NCBI lineage: Eukaryota > Viridiplantae > Streptophyta > Magnoliopsida > Vitales > Vitaceae > Tetrastigma > Tetrastigma voinierianum. Next base: position 77 of record JAEQBH010005214.1, read on the forward strand.
ACTAATCGATCTTAATGAACATCAGATAAATTCGAGACTGTGGCTATGTCTCCCTACCACTTTGATGGATTATTTCCCCAAAAGAAGTTACTATTCGGGCCTATTTATAACTTATTGATGGCTAGGTGATCGTGCTTACGAAATACCCTCTCTCGGGGTGTATCCGCCTATCTCGCTAGTACGGTTGAGTGTATCTCTACCCCAACTCGATACTCCGAAATTCTTAAATGTTCTAACCTTAATCGCCACCCTCAGGATTGGAATATCTCTAGTTACCGAATCAACCGAAGGCTGCTCTATTCAAATCCCTGGGCATCCTCATCTCTCGAATCTCAGATATCCAGCATAATCACGCCAATGTTGGCCAGACATCACCATGTAAATAACACATAGATATAAAGCAGATACTAACAAGCTATAAACAACTGCATAATATAAAATACTAATCTTTAATTCATGCAATCGTGACAGGGTTCAACAACACCCTAGGTATAAATCTAGAACATACTGAATATGAGAACACAAATATTTAACCTATAAAACATCAGTACTTTTATCCGAAAAGCAGAAAAATACAAAAGTCAGTCTCTTCTTCAAGATCTAGGTCACTTCTGTTCTGATTTCCGTGCCCTCGTTCGTACGATCCCCGATGCCTTGAATTCTGGTCCCCCTTTGCTTTTAATGATGGAGAGACAAAAACTCGCACTGACGTCGTGACGTTGCCGCTTTGTTGACTTTATTCTGTTGATTCAACGCCGCGACGCCGACGCCGCGACGTCAGCCTCAGTTTATGCACTTCTACCCGCCTCCAAAATGCCCAAAACTCCCGCTCCACCCGCAGCCACACACAATTACTAAAATCGGGATGTTCGGATATACAATACTTAATTTAAATATAAATAGAGCCAAAAATCCAAGATGACGAGGTTTGGCATGAGTGCTTTAGCCACTCATCACACCCCAAACTTAGCTTCTTGCTTATCCCTACAAGAATCGACTCTTAAACTCGGACACACAACCTACATACTATAACCTAAATTAGGATTGCGATGCACAAGCGATAGACGAGGATCAAATTGACGTATTCTCACACCGCGCCGGCCTGCCTCGGGCTCACGATCTCGCAAGGGTGTTCGACTTTCGAAGGACCAGTTGAACCTGGGTGAATGATGAGTGCCTCAACTTCCGAGGCAGCTCAATAACCTCCCCAAGGACCCCATATGTGAATAAAAGACCTCTAGTGTATACCTAGGTTCCGACGCCCTCAAACTTGAGTTCAACTCACCTAATTGGGAAAATCTTAACTATTTAAAGGATAGGAACTCACTGCTTGCATTCCAACATACCAACTCATGCTAAAACAAAACTAGTGCCCGTGAAGTTTGTTAAGTGTTCATGTGAACGGGATTAGTTGGTGACTCCCCACCTCGCCTGGGTTAAGGCACTGTGCATCTCGGGCCCTCGAACGCCACCCCGAACACTCAACTAAACCTAAGGGGCTCTAAGCCGTGAAACTTCCATCTTCCCCGTCCCTTGTAACGCGCTGAAGCCAATGACTCCCGCCGCCTTGGCTCAGGGCATTGGGCTTTGAAAGGCCCCTTGGACTGTGCCCGGGATTCCGATTGGAAGATCCCACTTATTCTATGCCTAAATTTTTTTTTTTTTATTTTTATTTTTGGGGCTCGAAGGCAATCCTCTTTTTATTTCATTTTCTGCGGTCCCATCTCTTTTCGTGTTTAGAGACTCCTAAGGTTTGTTGAACCTTAGTAGCCGTGCTCGACACTCCAGGCATACCCTAGAGGTCATCTCAGGTGTGAGTGCATAAGCTCATTGAGAAATAGCTTCGAATGATTCTTAGGTGATTCATTATGCCTCCCTACTTGTTTAACCTAATTCCAAAGCATCAAACACCCTATGAACTCGCCCTGAGGTATACACTGCTTTCCATGATATTAAAAATTCGGCCCAAAAATGATCCTCGACTTTCAAACATGGCAACACACACACAAACTACCTAAACACGACACCACTAAACGTTGATATGACCTACTAAAAACACAAACAGGAACTACACACAAGACTCGACAACCTAAAATGAACAAGCGTGAATGAAACTAAACTACAGCACAAATACGAAAATAAAAATACCCATCACAAAACTATACTAATCTAATAAAAACCCGATCACCACCCTAAACGTCGATATGACCTACTAAAAACACAAACAGGAACTACACACAAGACTCGACAACCTAAAATGAACAAGCGTGAATGAAACTAAACTACAGCACAAATACGAAAATTAAAATACCCATCACAAAACTATACTAGTCTAATAAAAACCCGATCACCACCCATACCCCCTTAAACAAAAGTATCCAGTGTCCCCACTGGCAATAAAAGAACAGTAGAGGGTGAAGGGAACTCCTCGTGAACGAACGTCACCGCGCTGGTGGCTGCTGGTCAGCGGAGTGCGAGGAACCGGGCAAGTCGGGCCCTAGGACCGCCGTCGCCGGATTAGTGCCTCGTTGGCCGTAACCGTACTCACGCCATTGTGAAGGGGCCTCCATATCCCGTAATGAGGACTCTGCGGTCTTGGGGTTCCCATCCCATAACGCATCAAAGCTGACGCATGGCGCGAGCACCGTCCTCTAAATCAGGTGCGGGACTGAAGGAGTCGTCTCATGTCTGGCCGGGCGCGGTGAGGTGGGGATGAGGAGGACTTCCCAATGTCACCATAGGGGTCGCCCATGAGTCCAAAATGGGCCTGATAGTCGTGAAGGTCCTCCTCGTCCGAGGGCTCATGGCCCGAGTCATAAGTCCCCTCAAGTCGTGGGACACCCGGTTTGTCTCGCGAATCGATATAGCCTTAATCATGTGAGCTACTCGTTGTCATCTGCGCACCCGGGCCGCATGCATTGTCATATATAAGGGAAAGCGGTGCCCCAAGTTCATCTTTGGCTGTCTCAGCTATGGAGGATGGCATCCTCTATAACTCCGCCCAACATCGAACTAATGTCCCCAATGATAAACAGAAGCTGGGAAAGTGGTGGCATGCTTCTCATGGCCACCTCACACACGCTCGCCAGCTCTGGAATGAGACGCCGACGCGGACGGCGATGCCAAACTCGATATAGCCAAATAAAGCTTGGGCCTTGAAGTGATAGCGTGCCCATCATTGTTGAGTTTCCACTCACCCCGCCCGTTAGTCAAGACCCGAATGACCTCGGTAACGGCCAGCTTCATGTTTTACCGAAAGGCCCCGAGGGACAGATTAAGATTATGAACCGGGTCGATGCATTCACAGTCTTCCAACACACCCCGCCTTGACTTTCTCTTGGTTTACGTGGTGAGGTTGGCTTAGACTTCGCACCACACTCATCGCACCGGACGGTGAGGCCAGAAAATACCTTCACATCCTCGTCACAGTCTTGCGAAAAAGTCACCTGGGTGGTGGAACCCTTTTCTTTGATAAAGGATCGGTTCTTGCAGATGGTGCCAAATTGATCGGCGGCACCTTCATTGACAAACCTCGTGACATCGAAAGTCGGGGTCGGATCCTCACTGGCCCGACCCCGTTTAGTAGGCAATTTCTGCCTCTTACCCGACATTGGTGCACAAAGAAAATCAAGACTCGTTTACAGTCACACAGCTCACTGGTACCAAAAGAGCCACAACTTAGATGGACTAGGATTAATGTCGAAAGCACCTAACGTGCACTATGAAAACTAAGACCAAAATGGGCAACAGAAGTAGATACAAACCCCAGATTATTACCTACGTAATCTCTACCGGCCAAAACTGTAATCTAATACGGAGGACTGTAATTTCAAAATCAGGCTTAACAAACCTAAACAAGTCACGACACTAATGCGTGGTGTGGAAGGCGCGAGATGCGGACTGAGATAGTGGTGGTGAATGGTGGTAATGTCAGAGGTGGCTCCGAGGGCAAAAAAATGACCTCCGATCAGCGAAGAGTGAATTCCAGCGTGTGCGGGTGTCGCGACGACAAAGGAGTGCAATAGGGTTCAGGCAAGGAGGGAACAGGGTAAGAGCAAAATGAGAGAGTTTTTGGCCTTAAATAGGGTCAACGTCGCGACGTGCGAATGCAACGACGCGACGTTCCAGGGAGGAAAACAGCCAACGTCGCGACGTTGAGTTCCAACGCCGCAACGCCCAGAGTGAAAGAAACCAACATCGCGACGTTGGGAACTAACGCCGCATTTTTTGTAGAGAAGAGCAAAAATGACGCCGACGCTAGATCCAACGCCAGAAGTTCCGCAGGTTGTCTAATCCAACCGACGCTTCGCAGAAGGTGTTTTCGAACGTCGCGACGCTCCGTGAACTACTGGTCGCACGCCTCGACGCTGGCTGCAGAAGCGCCCAAAATGCAAAATATTCAACAATAGTCAAAAGTAAGAGCAAACTTCCCTAGTGTAATCGGTGGCTCCCTCTAACTTGTGAAGTGAATTTCTTGAGCAGATCCGCCTCATTACTTCGATCACTGTGTCCCAATAAGATCCAAAAGAACTCTGACACGTAAAACGTAAAACCAAACCAAACTTTAAAACAAACAAGAAAAACTAAACAGAGAGAATTAAGAAAAGCTTGGGTTGCCTCCCAAGAAGCTATGTTTAATGTCGTTAGCTCGATGACTCACCTCAATGTTTCAGAACCCGAGCTCCTTCCTAAGATCAAGCATCAGATTTTCTGAGCTGCAATTATCTGCCAAATATCTCGCATGGAACTCGCCCCAAACACACGGTTTCAACCGCTGTGTGTTAACTTGAACGCCTTTCTCCGATGTGTAACCTCTCGCCTCCATGGGAAAAACTTTGGTCATCGCGGAAAGGTCCCGACCATCTAGACTTCAATTTCCCAGGAAAAAGTTTCAGACGGGAATTTAAAACAAGAGATTCCGTCATTCCGTCTCGAATTCCTTCCCGGTAATATTTATCGCAAAGTTGTGGCTTTTATCCTTTCCTTGTAAATGCGGGCATTTTCATAAGCTTCTCGCTCCTCAATTCGCCTTAGTTCATCGAAATCAGAAAGGCCGCTTCACTGGGCCTAGTGTACCGCCCATGTTCAATCGTTGAGGTCGCTTCTTGGTAAAAGTTCGATGCTCCAATTCCACCGGCAAAGGCAGCTGCTTTCGCACAAAGATTCGTAGCGGCTTACATACCCAAGGGTAAATGTTGTTCGGTATGCCCGTAGTGCATTCCTCAATCTTTAGACCAGTCTCCGAACCGTTAACCCGCTTTTCTCCGTGAACGGACTTAATTTCTACTCGATACCTCCGCCGCCTATCTGACTGCGGTGATATGCAAGGGATGTGGTGATGGGCGCACCTCATAATTTTTGCACTTGTCAATCATCTTGGCTGCGGAATGGGTACCGCTATCTATGATCGCGTTCGAGGAATGCCGTAATCACGAATATGTGGATCATAAGAAACCGAGCCACTACTCGCATCGCTAATGGCGGCCTGACCGCTCAACCCACTCGAGACATAACCCATCACAGCAAGTAGAGCCGCAATCGGCGGGTCGCCGAGCCGGGCCCGCCGACAGCTGGGCTGGCCAAAACCGGTCGGCTAAAATCGGGCCCCGATTTTTCGGCCAAAATTTTAAGAGTCACCGCCTCTAAAACCGGGCTGGTCGGGCCAAATAGTTTTTTGAAGGCAAAAATGGGCGACGGTCGTTATACTGGTCGCGCCAAATTTGGCCCGGTTTTTTTGGGCCAATAATTTAATGGCCCACTGGTCTACCCGGATCGAAGCCAAATTTGACCGCCGCCATTCTCGCGCACTCTACCATTAGCACACAAAGGTTATAGATGGGGGAAATGGTCCCATGAAATCCATCCGCTAACCGTAAACAGTTTACTTCGTAATCATAGATGTGGCATGCTCGTTCTTCTATAAATGCCCTCACTACCAGACATTTCACGTGATGTGGATACGAACCGATGAGCATCTTGAACAAGCTAGCCAAGTAGGCTCGATCAAGCACCTCGTCGCCGCTCGCCACCAAAATGTCCTCCACATGGTAAAGTGTGGCAGTGGTTCAAAATACTGTTCATTTCATCTTCGGGCACACATCTTCGGATCACTTGGTCAACGCAATGTCTGTATAGAATGGGCTCCTCCCAATAGTAATGTTTCAAGTGTGAGAAAAACCTATTTTTCTGTTGATAGCTGAATTCCGGAGGGATGACCTTGGCAACCAAATAATTCACGTAATCTGCAAACCATGGAGTCGCCCTTTTGTCTGCAATAGCTAAGAGCTGCTCATCAGGAAAATCATCATTCACTTGAACTTCATCACTTGCCCCTTCTAACCGTGAAAGATGATCTGCAACTAGGTTCTCCGTCCCTTTCTTGTCTTTAATCTCTAAATCGAATTCTTGTAGCAAGAGAACCCACCAGATTAGTCTGGGTTTGGCGTCCTTTTTATTCATCAAGTATTTGGCGGCGTAATGATCAAGTATGGGACTACGACCCTCATATTCAATCAAATATGTTCTATAAATTTGTCAAAAGCAAAGATAATGGCCAATAGTTCTTCTTATAAGTATGCATCCAACCGAGCATCATTCAAGGTTCTCGCTGCGATAGTAGATTGTTCAAATATTCTTTCTCGTTTCTGCCCTAACACTGCCCCAATCGCATAGTCACTTGCGTCACACATAAGCTCAAATGGAAAGGACCAGTTTGGAGCTACTACAATAGGAGCCGATACCAATTTATCTTTCAACACTGAAAATGCGCGTGCATACACCGCGGCATCAAACTCAAATGGGGTCCCTCGACCAAGAGACGTATAATGGTTTTGCAACTGAGAAAAGTCTCCGATGAAGCGCTTCATAGAATCCAAATATGGCCTAAAAACTTTAACCCTTTACCTGATGAGGGTGGAAAAGTAATTTTCAATTACTTCCACCTTTGCTCGCTTCACTTATTCCTCTTGTCAAATCCATGTCTCGAGTACAATGCCTCTTGACCATAAATGGTATTCACTGAGTACAAGGTTGGTCTCTTCGCATCTTATCAACACTGATCTTAAATTCTCCAGACAGTTATCAAATGAACTACCCAAAACCGAAAAATCATCCATGAAGACCTCGACGCTTTCAACCATATCCGACGAGAATATGGCCATCATGTATCAAGAAGGTGCCCTACAGATTGCACAAATTTCGAAGGGCATCCACGAATTCGAATGTCCCATAGGGACATGTGAATGCCGCCTTTTCCCGACCTTCGTGGGCTATAGCAATTTGGATTGCAGCCGGAATATCCATCCAAAAGCACAGACCAGGACCTGGGCTAATCAATCCAACATCCGATCTAGGAACCGCAGATTGGAAATGATCTTTCGAAAGTGGCCTTATCTCGCTTCCGATAATCAATACAAATTTCTCCAATCTCTAAGAACCCGTTTCTGTATGCGCAATATGTTATTTCGCTCTTATGACAAGCTTGTTCCCCTTCTTATGTACTACTTGAACTGGACTTACTCATGCACTGTCTCGAAGATAGGATAAATGTCCCTGCATTCAGCCGCCACTTTAACACTCCTCGGATCTACCTCTTTCATAGTCGATTCAACCCTCCGTGCTTCCACGAGGGTTTATGACCATCTTCCAAAGAAAATACGATGCATGCACATGGAAGGGCGAATCCCTTTAAATCCAAGAGACCATCCGAGCGCATTTTTGTGGATCTCTATGACCCGCAATAACTTTTCCTCACTAGTCAAGGGATGCTGAGATGATCACCGGTAAAGTGGATGTTATCTCAAGATACGCATACTTCAAATGGCTAGGGGTAAAGGTTTTGCTCCATCTGGGGTGGTTGTTCAACCAATGGCACTCCGCTTTAGCACTTTCACCCAGGGAGATTCGAAGTATTTCCTTCTATTAAAGTTCAAAAGAATCCATCCATTTACATATTCCTCTCGCCTCTTCGCCTCATATTCTCAATCACCAGACTAGGCTAGCCTCCAAAGGATTAGTGAGACCACTTTGCTGCATAATTATACCTCTACTATCTCCTCGCTATGAAACATGTATCACTCTCTGGTCTACCGCTCCCACACCTTCGAACACATTGAACTTGATTTCATCCTCCCGCACTCTCAATTTTAGTTCTCCTCCATTGATTTAATCATTGCTTCCTCGTCAGAAGAAACTGGCCGACCCAAGATTATGGGCAATTTCTTTTATCCTCTCTTCCCATATTCCATTACAATGAAATATGCTGGGAAGATAAACTTGTTAACCTTTACTAAGACATCTTCTATCACCCCTCTCGGATGCTTTAAAGACTTGTCTGCCAAATTAAGTGTGACTCTGTAGTCAGACGAGTTTCACCTAACCCCAAACGCTTACTACCTGGACAAGGCATGAGATTAATATCGGGCACCTGAACCACAATGCCTTCAAAGATAAGATTTTAATGGTGTACGGGATAGTGAAACCGTCCGGGTCTTTTAGCTTCGCGGGCAGCCTTCTCTAAGTATGGCACTACACTCCTCGCCAGTTAACCGGCTTTGAAATCACGTCCTTCTCTTCGAGACAAGATGTCCTCTATAAATTTTACATAACTGGCATTTGTTCCAGCACGCGAAACGGAATATTGATGTGCAGCCAATACTTCCATGAACTTCGTGAACCGGCTATCCAACTTATGCTTTAGACGCTGTGGATCTGGTAATCGGGCCACATGGGTTGTGGGCTATCCTTCGCTTTCGGCCAGGCTTCACATACTATTTCTCTTGGGGATCGTTTCCTATTCAGATTACCATTTTGACAGAGCCGATGACTTTCTCAGCCTCTACCTCCTCCGTCACCGGGATCGTCCCAGATTCCACTCCTTACCACTTCTAGAAAGTGATCGCGAACATGTTCATTCCCTCTTCTCGGGTTCACTTCGAAGCTGCTTGGTAAGAACTCACTACCTTTCATAATAGATCGCCATTCGACCCATCCGTACTTAAATTTCTCAACTATGCCGCTTGGATTGTTCAATCGCGGCCTGTTGGCCGTGATATTCGCCTCAGTTCCCATTCATAAAGGCAAAGACGTGAGGCGAAAGCATTCGCAAGCAAGGGTCATGCTCCAAGTCTACCTTCTTCTCGTGAGGTGGTTCGCTTCACTGGGTGGTGGTGCATGTTGTTCGATTGTTCTCCATCCATACCCGATCGTTTCCGATTATTCCGATTTTGATTACGCCCACCTCGCCTCGTTTGGTTCTGAGCAGTTGTTTCCCATACCGCCCTTGTTGTCGTGGTCGACTCGGGACAAACTCTACGCATACCAAGCTCGCTTCACTGCTTCGTTTCCGACTGCATTCTGAAATAGTTGCGGTCTGGGCCCTCCGTCACGCAATTCACACAACTCCCATGGGTCAGTCTCAGATAGCATTCGTGGTACTTTGTCGCCTAGTTAATCGCTTCTTCGTCACTGCGGGCAAATATGAGTAACCGGGGATGTTAAGAACCTCATTATCTCGCGGCCACCAATGGCCTTACCGGTAGTCTCTCTAAAGCATCGATGAGATAAGAGGGGCAAAAGATCTTCCAAGATTTCATATGCTTAAATCGTGTGGTTTTCTTTATTAAGGCTCCCTCCACTAAGTCATCAATCACTATTCTAGTCAGATTCTCAAACCATTATAAAAAGTATGGACCTACATCCATCTGGTCAGTCTGTGATGTGGGCATTTCCTCAACAGTTCCAGAAATCTATCCCATGCCTCTCGCCGTTCTCTCCCTCTAGTAACAAAAGTATTGATCTCTTACACAAGTTGTGCACTTTGGCGGAAGAACTCGTCAAGAACTTCTGCACTAAGTCGTTCCATGAAGTAATGGAATCCGGTGGTTGACTTGTTAACCAATGCTTGGCTCTATCACCTAATGAGAGTGGGAACAATCTCAACCTAAGTGCCTCTTCAGTGACCCCGTTGTACTTAATCGTGTCACAAACTTCGAGGAAGTTGGTCAAATGCATATTTGGATTCCTATCAAGTAATCCCATGAAATAAGATGTTCCAAGCATCCGTAAGGTTACCGACTTCACCAAGTTGCTCGTCAATAAAGGTCTTCGGATGGTCACCGAACAACTCCGTAGCGATAGTGGCAAACTCCTAGCAACATGAATGAATCTATCCGCTCGTATAAACGCTGGGTGCTCGATTCCTTCCGTTATTCCCATTTCGCCCCTCAGGGCTCTGCTTGCTCAATGCTAAGATCCCGTCTTCATTGTTCTCCCATGATTGCTAGATTTCTAGCCTCAGACGCTCTCTCGTTTCCGCCGTAGGTCCGTGTAAAGTTCTTCCGCCGTGGATCAAACTGATGTAGTCAACCTCGATTCGTCGTCTGCACGCACACACTCAGAATCTGACTGCCATCAACACACCAAACAAAAAGATCAATTAATAAAGACTTGTAAAAACAAATAAAAAACAAAATTCCGCAGTAATATCTAATTGCTTTCGACATTCATATCACACAAACTTATCACTTCATAACGCGGCCAAAACTTGATAAGTCGGAAGCTGCAGTGTATATATATGTACGCCTATATGCGCAAGCCAAGACGCTGTCGCCCCAAGAATATAAATAAGACCTATGGTACCTGATATCGATCCACTAGGATAAGTGTGTTGAATAGATTAGCTTTTGAATATTATCCGATGTCACATGACAGAGTAATAATGTCTAATTTAACTAAACTAATCGATCTTAATGAATTATCAGATAATGGAGACTAGGCCATGTCTCCCTCGCCACTTCAAGGATTATTTCCTAAAGAAGTTACTATTCAATAGATTATAATCATTGATGGCTAGGATCGTGCTTACAAAATACCCTCTCTCGAGGTGTATCCGCCTATCTCGCTTAGTAGAGCTGGAGTGTATCTCTACCCCAACCTCGATGATCTCGAAATGTTTAAATGTTCCTGAACCTTAATCGCCACCCCTCGTGATCTAATATCTCTAGTTACCGAATCAACCAAAGGCTGCTCTATTCAAATCCCTGGGCATCCTCATCTCTCGAATCTCGGATATCCAGCATAATCACGCCAATGTTGGCTAGACATCACCATGTAAATAACTCACAATATAAAATACAAATATTTAATCCATGCAATCATGACAGGGTTCAACAACACCCTAGGTATAAATCTAGAACATACTGAATATGAGAACACAAATATTTAACCTATGAAACATCAATACTTTTATCCGAAAAGCAGAAAAATACAAAAGTCAGTCTCTTCTTCAAGATCTAGGTCACTTCTGTTCTGATTTCCGTGCCCTTGTTCGTACGATCCCCGATGCCTTGAATTTTGGTCCCCTTCCGCTTTAATGACGGAGAGACAAAACTCGCAGACCGACGTCGCGGACGCCGGTAATCGCCACGCGCCGACGCTGTAAACGCCGCTGACGTTGAGACGTTGCAACGTCAAGCGACGCCTTCAACGTCACACGCTGTCAGCTTTTGTTGACTTTTATTCTTGTTGACCCAACGTTGGGATGTTTCGACGTTGGGACGTCGTGACGTTCCAGTAAACTTTATGCACTTCTACCCTCCGCTCCAAAAAGCATCCTAAAACTCCCGTTCCACCTGCAGTTCACACACACTACGAAAATCAGATGTCGGGCTATAACAATACTTAATTTAAATATAAAATAAAGTCAAAAACGTAAGACAAACACGGGTTTGGCATGAGTGTTTTGCACTTCATCACCGTCAACCCGCTGACCACGACACTCTCGCTCGAACTCAAGATCACAACACAATATAGAACATCAAAATAGTATTTTGTTATATGTTTTCGAAAAATATTCTTAAAAACAATTTTTCAAAAACAAAATCCAAACATACCATTAACCTACAAATAAGAAAAAATAAAATACTCCAATTTACCCATTTATCATACACCGATATTTATTTTAGAAATAAAAGGCAGAAACCTATCACATACAAAGGCCTCCATCCCTACTACAAGTCCATAACCAGGCTTTTCAATTCACGGACACTGCAAGCGGTAGCACGGCACTGCCGCCAGCTGCACCGCCCTCGGCGCCGTCAGCCCGAACACATCGCTCATATCCAGCTCAGCCGCTTTCATCCCGTCCGGCATCTCCCAGCTGAAACAGTGAGCAGAGCAGAGTCCAGCCAAAGCCCAGGTCCAGCCAGCCCGAGCTGCATCCCCGGGCAAGAACGCCGGCCGGAGCCGAACGACAGAAACTCGAAGTGGCTCCCTTTAAAATCCGGCGCGTCTTTGCTCAGAAACCTCGCCGGCTTGAACTCGTCCGGCTCGGTCCAGGCGGTCTTGTCTCGGTTGATCGCGAAGGCGTTGATCATGACGTGGGCCCTGCCAGACAGCGGTCTGGCGACGGTGGTTAGGGACCAGGAAGTGGCGGAGGACGACGGGATGGAGGGTGGAGGCGGAGGGTTTTTGATGCAGCATTTGAAGTAGGTGAGCTTCGAGGTCGGATTCGTGAACCCCTTCTGATTTCGCTGACGACGTCTGTTAGTTCCGTTGGATCTTCTTGAGTTCGTCTGGGCTTTTCTATGAGCTCCGCCATTGCCCTATCTGATGGGTGGATGCTACGGTTTCTGTGCCGCCAAACATCACGTCCTGCCCATCATATCAATGGTAGTCAAAGTCAAACTATTAAAATTATATATATTGATTTTTTGTTCTTTTCAAACTTTTTTTCATGCCATATAGTAACTCCCGTTTTAGTAGTTTTTGGATTAAAAAAATAAAAAAAAATTAGAACATGTAACCCACGATTTTCTGTTCTCAAAAAATAAGAAGAATAAACAAGATCCGAAAAACATAAAAACATATAACCCACAACCACTAAATTCAATAAACAGTAACAATTTTGAGTATCTCTTTTGTGTCAAGAATGGGTTAGATCAATGTTTTGAAAATCTGATTCGATCGATCGAATCGTTGATTGACACAAACTGGTTCGCCCAATGCAAAAGCCGCTTTTCACCGAACCAGATGAACCGACGATCGAACCAGTTAACCGATGAACCGTCCGATTCGCTCCCACAATGTTATTTTTTTGTTTTTTAAGATAAAACGACATCGTTTTGATGCTTTTTACATCGAAATGATGTTATTTTTCTTAGAATTATAAAGCTTATAGAGTTAAAAGACTAGTAAATGTGGCACCATCGCCCGGCTTGATCTCCCCAGGCCAACCTACCAACCCAGCGGCCCCTAGCCAACCCGTCAGCTCCATGGCCCCGATGACTGGGTTCCCCAGTGCCCAACCGACTCCAGACAGTCACAGCTCCAGTGAGCTGCCTCGTGGTGACTTTTCGCCCGTGCCCGAAAGACTCCTCACCCTGATGCCTCATTTCTCGACGCGTCTAACGCCGAAAGTGCCTTTTCACCCGGATGCTTCCCTTCCTGATCAACGACTCTACCGTCGGAACCGCTGCGACCTGGCCTCACCACATATAAGTATATGTTCTCCCGCTAATCAATCACCCCGCCTCCAACGAAATAGAAAGGCGCACTCCCAACAAAGAGCCCCATTCTCGAAAGTTAGCTACATGTTACACGTGCTCATCCTTCCCGAAATGAGAGTCACCTTCCCTATCTTTACGGAAGAAATCGCCCACGTCTGCTGTGGGGCGGTCGATCCACGATCTCCCTCCATAAAAGATAAAAGAATCACACCAACAGATGATGATATTCTCGCTTTTGAGATAACTATAGTTTTAACACTCAATCTACCAAAAAAATAAATAATTATGCCTACACGATTATTTTATATATTAACAAAATTATATATTACTACTAATTAAATATATATTTATATAAATAGCTTTTGATTTTTAATACGTTTTCATTTTTAAACATTATATATATTTTAAAATAAATTTTAAAAAATACTTTATTTATATAAAAATAATAAATAATATCTTAAATATATTATTAATTATATATTTTAAAAATTTAAATAATAAATTTTAAAACCTATGGGTGAACCTTAACCGATAACCGAATCCGATAAAGTTATCAGTTTGATTTTTAAGACATTGATCAGATTGAACAATAAATTTTTAGATCCTGATTCTTACGAATCCGATTCTTACCATAATGATAGCCTTGATGTTAATCCTTGGTAAACCTGATCATCGAAGACTTGCCTTCTCCCGCTGCATCTGGATCTGCAACATCATCTTCCTCATCGTAAAACTCCATCAACTCATCCACCATATCCAAATCAGCTTCTACTACTTCACTCTCAACAACCTTAATTGTTCATCTTCTTCCGCTTCTCAAATAGCCTATCGATAATTTTATCAATAAAACCCATCAAGCGATCCCCAGCCTTCTTCACCAACCGCCGATTAAACTCCTTCCTTGGATCCACCCCAACCATGGAATAAAATCAGCCAAATTAAAAGCCCCAAACAGCTCCTCGAAACTCCGCAATATCTTCACAAACTCCCTCCTGTTCCCGAAGACGACCCGAACGCCGCCCCCTGTAAGTTATGTTCTCGTCAAATCCAACGCCAGTTCGTCAGGAAGTTGACGGAAACCCCACATTTTTCGATAGTTTGAATCATCGAATCGACTTCTTCCCCACCGACGCCCATGACTCCGCCCTGTTTCGGCTGAAAGTCATACCATAGATCTTCCTCATCTTTCCGCCACGGGCCGTAGTTGGCGAAGGCCATGTCGGCTTTATCGTACGTGTCAGATACGTTATCGCCACCCGGTCCGGCCTTGTCGGAGAAGATGCTGTCCTGAACCTGAAAAACTTCGCGGGCCATTTCCGGGTTGAGACTGCGATTGATATGTTACACCCATCTTCATGTGGAGCAAGCCGCCGTACAACTGGCTGAGCTTGGCGAGTCCCCTGTGGGTGAGTTGATCCATCATCAGCATGTTTCCGATGATCGGCAGGCCTTTGGGGCCTGGTGGGTATGAGGGTTTTCTCGAGAAAATGATGAAGAGGAGGAGAGGGAAGAGTATGAAGAGGAGGGAGGTGGGATAGGAGAGGAGAGGTTGCAGTGGAGAAGCCATGGCTGGAACTCGGAGGTTTGTGCGTTTGTGTGAATCGATGAGTTGTGAAGATGGTTTTCTTATAGTGGTATGAATTCGGATTATTCCATACGTACGAATGGTAATAGTTAGGTATGCTCAGATTTTCTTAGATTTCTTCAGTTTCTTTTAGAAAATATAGAGTTTGTATTTTGGTGATTTGATTAAAAGATTTTTAACTTTTAACTTTCATCAATTTTGGACCTTTTTCATATAAAAATACCCTTATTATTTTAGGGGTATTTTTTTAAAGGTTAATCATTTTTCTATCACAGTAAATTATATTTTATCGAAATTTAAACCCCTCTTAACCCTTCAATTTTATATGACAAAAATAGCTTCTTCTTTTTTTTTTTTTTGATAAATAGTAATTCTTTTTTTATTACATTTTAATTTCAAGATAATACACTGCCCATGCCTTTTTGCTACTACTACTTGAACTAGGCATCATGAACAATAATCATTCATTTTTAAAGTTGTATTTTTTCTTATAAAAATAATTATTTATTTTTAAAATTATATATAAATACATAAAATGATAAAAGATATTTTTACCCACAATGGGTCATTCTTTTAAATAAGCATGGTGAGATGGTTAACTTTATAAATTTTGAGTTATTTGAGTTATATTAACCAAAGATTTCTTTAAATTTCGGAAAGTTTACAAATATTAGTTTTGATTAGATTTTTAAAATTAAATTTAAATGTTAAACTTTATTTCATATGTTTTAAATAATTAGATCCAAAAATGAATAATATTTTTGCTTAGTTTATTAAAATGGAAAATCTCTTTAAGAAAACATTTTTCCTTAATTTTCTATTGGGCAAGTGGACACAAGAAAATATGACAATTTTTATTTAATTAAGAAAGAATATTGTCGGTTTAATTTTTTTTTACTATAAATAAATAATACAAATAAGATATTCTGGGTTAAAAATATGTGTTTTTTTTACGTCTAAATAGAACCATTCTTATAAGGATTTAATATTGATTCTCTTGAATGCCCCATTTCTCATTTTTATCACTGGAGCCAACCCTTCAAAGCCTATAAAATATATATATTACAAGTGTGAGGGAAAATATTAATGTTAAGAAAATAATTATGGAAAATGCAAGATAAAAGATTATTGTTAAGAATATTTTATATACACTCATCCATTTTCTTCTTTATATTTTCTTTCAATAAGAGGATTTTGCAGATTTTGCAGAAAATAACAGGCCTCAAGTGTGCAGAAAATATTATTGTTATGAAAAAATATTTATAGAATGGAAACAAGTTAGGAAATATACAGTAAGGAAAAATGGTATTATAGAAAATAGTCTTACTGATATGCAATTGAATTATTTTTTTCTTTTGACAGAATATGCAATTGGACTTATAAACTACTAAAATCTAATAGAAATCAATTACAAGGTCAAAGTATAAGCAATATGTATGGCATACAATAAATAAATAAATAAAATATATATATATATATATATATATATATATATGAAATAATAAGTCAAAACTTGCATTTATGAAATAACATCTTATAATATTGAAATTACCTTTTATATATCTCAATGTACTTCTTTTATATATATAGATTGTTTAGTCTTATATTATTTCACATATGTTTATGGATGAGTATAGTTCGCGAATCATCACATAGTTAAATCAAATCGTTGGTTAAATATTTTTTCAATTAATTATATATTAGTTAATCAAATCGATGTTTTGTATACATTATATATTATATGATACTAGTATTATATATTATATATGATATACATTGTATTTTACTGTAATAGATAATATGAAATCGATATTATTGATTATACTAATATTATATTAATCATATATAATGTATTTTATAATTTTAGTATAATATTAGTTGATAGGGTTCGAAAAATAAGGCTCACAGGCCCACCTACTGTGCCCAAGAAACAGCACCAACAGTATGGGAGTACCATTCGAACTCCTGCTGGCAGACATGCCCATTTGAGATGAAAGGCATTTCTCTGTGCCAACATTCAAGTCTTCGTGTCACCCTGCACAAGGGCTTCCACCGATTGGTCCAAAGACCAATTATGGGAAGTCTCCCACAAATACAGAAAATAGAATAGTCCCCAATAATATATTATTCCGCAAGATCAACGTCAAATCGGATCCCCCAATAAGGAAGGAAGATTATCCCAAATAAACTACTCTTTCTATATCCATCACTAAATCCGATATCGATAATAACAAGAAATACCCCATCCAATGGGAACAAATCCTAATCACCATCCAACTGGTTGAACGTCTACTATAAATACAAGGCCACCTATCTAAGTGTGAAAGGTACGCAAAAAAATATACGCCAATACTAGCGCCTCTTTCCTCATAAAGAAATCGACTTAGGTATCGGAGGCGCCACGCGGCTCCTCCTCGCCGACCCCCTTCATTCTTGTTTTTGCAGAGGAACGATACCTTCAAACCTTACAGAAACCAACTCAAAGAGCTATCCAACTTTCAATGGGCGATCTAAAGATCCTATCGCTCAACACTTACCACAACTTTTGATCCAACAACGAAGCCCACACGCTTCACCGGCTTCCTGGAAAAGGCATCATCAAGGCCAGCTTCATGGGAACGACAGCCTTTATAAATATAACTGATTTTCGCTGATCGATGGTATCAACATCGAACACAAGCGTATAACACTAACTTCCAAGGATGCAAGATCCACCGGCAACGCACAAATGACCCTTGCCAGAAAGAAACAATGCGCTAACGCGGGATGAGGTGGGAAGCATTCGCCACCAATCAACGCCTAACGTAAGAGTTAGAACAACTCACCGCATATCCGAGGACCGGAGGCACGACAAACTCGTGAAGGTCATGCACACAATATCTGCATTTCCCAGCGGTCAAATCAAGAAGAATCCGTCTGGCCCGGGGCACTAACTGATCAAATTTCCGAGAGGAGGGTAACGGCAACCTCTTTGAGAGCACGGAATGGAATCGCGCGCCATCTCGCCAAGGAGCGGGAACAATCATGGGAACAGAGGTTCAAGAACCTCCAGCAAGAGCTCGGCCGCGAGAAGGACGTGGTGAAAGGACGTGCTCTCGATTAATTATGACACCTTCGGGTACAACAACCGAGTCACCCCATACATCCGAGGCACCCACCTCCCTTCCACCCAAGTTCGTAATGCCACAGGAAGCTGCTCGACTCGCTGTAGATCCCGCCGATCATCTCAACACTTACAAAAATCAAATGGAGTTGCATGGGTATCCAGATCCGGTGCGATGCAGAGCTTTCGCTATCACCCTGAAAGGCCCAGCCTTGGCATGGTTCAATAGACTCCCACCGTCATCAATCTCCTCATTCAGGGAGCTATCCATTGCATTCGTCTCTCACTCTACTCCGGCTAGGGACGCATGCAGTCGTTATCATCCGTCGACCATCAAGCAGGCTCGCAAGAAAGCCTGAGGTCTTATGTCCAATGATTCAACAAAGCGAGTCTCTAAAGGTAGGATATACCTGATTTAGAAATTACGATCATCAAGGTTTCATGGTCGGGCTTAGTGGATTCACCAGACTTAATGTTTTCCATCTCCAAAAACCCTCAAACAAGTATGGCAAAGAGGTGTTTCGCAGAAAAGCAGAAATATATTAACGATGAAGAGGCCCTCATATCCAAGAAGGAGAGCTCTTCCGTCACAAAGAAGAGCTGGTCGACAAACCCTGATTGAGACGGCCCCAAGAGACAAAGCGACTAGGAAGGATCCCCAAAGAAAACTGGAGAACGATCTCCAAAAAGGCGTGGAAACCTCAGAGATGGTCTAGGTCCATCGCAGTCCAAAAGACGATGACGTTATTTCGCCCCAACGCCACCCCAATACCTCCGCGGTCACAGTTCTACGGGCACGAACGAACAATTCCTGAGATGGCCAACTCAAATGAAGTCAAACCCTACAACAAGAGACAACCTAAGCATTGCGAACCCATAGGGACTGACACCGCACCTGACGATCGCATACACCAAGAGAGAATAGAGTACTTGATAAGGCGCGAATACCTCCGACGCTTTATATCCCCTGAGAATCAGATCCACCGCTCAGAGCTGTGTCTGCCTCAAGAACTCCTCCACCCCAAGAGACGACAACTCGCACCAGTCAACTTAGGTGAAATCCAGTGTAATCTCGTGAGGATTCGCAGAGAGGAATCCATCACTTCAAGGCCCATCTACGCAAAGATTGGGGACGACAGAGATATCTAAATTCAAGCAAAGGTCTAAACTACCGCGCCGACACATCCATCAATGCCGACTAGACTAGAGGGATGCCAACACCCCATGACGACCCACTCGTAGTTCGCGCAGCTTGTGGCCAACAAAACAAACATCTGCAATGCCAGTCGACAACTGGAGTTCAAACATATCATCTTCACAGCCTTTGATAAACGGGTGACTGGCGGAAACTAGAACCCACAACACACCTCTACTGGGTTCTCCGGAAAGAGTATTACCTTTGTAGGCTCAATACAATCGGGTACTCACATCGGGAGATCCCCCATGTTTGATGACTACTGAAGATTCCTAGTCGTGACGCCCGCTCGCTATAACATGTCAGCCGCGCACCTTCTCTCAACGCGATGCTTCACCTGATCACATATTATTCAATCCACCAAACCGAGAGAATATCAGCGAGACCGAGCGTTGGTCATCCGATCGTTGAACAAACGGTCATGCTGGACGAGCTCGATACGCGTGATTCCAGGTACTATCTGACCTCGAGCCCTCGAAGAACTCGAACCAAGACGCTGACGATGACTCGAACATCTCGCCATATCTACAACCAGCGTAAGACCTCAAAACCACCTTATCCATTTTTTAAGACAAAACAGAGACGTCTTCGCATGGAAGCAGGTAGACACGGAGGAATTGGATCTCACAGAATCACCCATAGGTCAACGCCACCGCCCTTTAAGCCAATCAAATAAAAAGGAGAAGCCGCACTGTAAAGGCAAAAGCCATCAACGAAGAAGTCCACAAACTCATGCAAGAGCGATCGTGTGAAGTAGAATACTGAACGGTAAACGGCGACTCGTGATCGACACGACATCAATAAAGCGTGCCCAGCGACAGCTTTCCCGCCGCTGAATCGACTCTCATCAGATGCCACCGCGGCCATGAACTCCTCGCGATGGATGCTCTCCGGCCATAACCGGGACAAGATGGACCCAGATGATCAAGAAAAGACCTCGTTCATCACAGCGCAGGGAATCTACTGTTATCGTGTGATGCCATTCGCTCAAAACGCCGAGCTACATATCGAGGTCAGGAATTCCGGACAGCTCGTAACCAAATTAGCACAACCATGGAAGTGTACATAGATGACACAGTTAGTAAAATCCACCTCACCAACATATAGACTAACTGTCACGCCCCGATTCCTGGCCCGACCTGGGATACGATCCGAACCTAGTTCTGGGGCGAGATCACGCATCGGGACTCTTAATCGATTTTGCTTTTTTAAAAAGCCGAACTCAGACTGTACGGCTCACATCTTATACTTATTCAGATCTCCCGTAGGAGTTACATAACTTATGCATATACATAAATACTTTTGCAAGTACTGGTACTTATATCTATTCCAGATCTCCCGTAGGAGTTTACAGAACTTATACTTATCCTACGGAGTTTACACTTGTTCGGAGGTACCCGTAGGTACCACAAAGATTACGAAACGTATACTGGTATTGATGAACTTATTTTTATACGAGTACCATACTACAAAACTTATACTAGTACTTCGTGATCTTATACTTGTTCTACTTAAGTATATCCCGTCCTACCTTAACTTATAATTATTTTCAGAACTAGACATGTATTTCAGATCTTATACATGTCTTACGTAGAGTATACTTTATCTTACGATCTTATACTTATTACGTAATCCTAGACATGCATTTTAGAACTTATACATGTCTTACGAGTATACTTATCTTACGGATCTTATACTGTATTGGCGTAATCCTAGACATGTATTTTAGATCTTATACACGCCTTACGTGAGTTTATAATTTATCTTACTGATCTTATGTCGGTATTACAAACCGATTCTTATATCAGATCTTATTCACGTATACACCAGAGGCACGATAAGCTCCGAACGCATCGACTTTATACGTATACATATCAAGTATGGACACAAGTCCTAGTTAACGATACCTATACTCATACCGAGCAACCGTAGGTACTACCGAAGCTTATCCTTATCCCGGAGCTTATACTGAGATACCCGTGAGTATTACGTAAATTAATCGTATTACGTGAGTACCCGTAGGTACTTCGTGAATCCTATATTTATACAGTAGTGTACTTGCATTTTACGAAGTCTATCCCCGCTCATCAGATACGAGTACCCTCGGGTACTAATGACTTATATTTGTTTACTAACACGAGTACCGCAGGTACTACCGGGACTTAATCGCAGGCGGAGTACCGAGGTACCACGTAATCCTAATCAGACATGCAGGTACATTCAAATCTTTACACTTATTCTCTTTATTCGTAGTCTATCATGTCTATCTCAATACCTAGACTAATCATAAGAAATGAGTAGACGTAGCATACAAGTACCAAGGTACAATACAAAATGTGAGTGCCGTAGCACCGTGAGGGAGCGCCGAGCACCAATCAAGACGGCTCGCCACGCATCAGAGTGTCGTGAAGACCAACAGAGTGCCGGCACCAATCAAAACGTACTAACCACGCAGCCAGAGTGCCGGCACTAAACAGAGGCCGGGCACAACAGACGCCCACCATTCATTCTTCTAGCCCTAGGTAGTCATATTGTCATACGTATTTCGGAACTTATAACCATCTTAATCAAGCATTATGTGTCTGGCGACATATCGCTTTCATGCTCATTTTCGGGCTTTCTATACCTATTCAATATGGAATTTCAGATACTTATACGATATGATGCCTATCCACACATCCTTCTGCGTATTCGTCCCTCAATGAATCTACTTTTAGAAATTGAATCACTCAATCTGATCATCTAAACTCGCTATGGCATTTTCATGCCAACTAGTCAATTCTACTGGTTTTACCCGAGGGACAGTTTGGAGATACTCACTTTTCCGGGGTCTTAACTTCATATGTGGCACTATATCTTTGTACTATTTTAAATTTACAGTTATGGTTCTATTCCAACTGAATCAATCTCATCTCTGAGCAATCGAAACTTAAGTTACATCCAAACAACCCTGACCACTCTAAGATCAACCGACAGAAATGGCTCTGCACATGCCCCACTTTGAGTGAATTCTGAGCCATTCTAGAGTCAGAATCTTGAGATACCTATAAAATATGCTTGATTCTCCTCAAGTCTATTTTTACGTAGCCACTTGAATCACTCAAATCGGATATCAATGAGCAAGTTATGGCTAATTTACGAAACCTATTTCGTATCAGTGAAACTAAAACAAGTCAGACGGCATAAGCTCGTTGTACCGGTACAACTTGGCCAAAATGACCGTAATCGAATTGTGTAACCTAAGACAAGCTCAAGTCAGACTCTATTAATCCCGAAAATGCCCGCACGGGTATTTTCTCCCTTTCATACACTTTCATCATTGTATCACTCCTAATGTATCCTTCATCAAAAACTACCATGAAACTTCTCTACAAACGACAAACATTTTAATTTGTAAAAGAATCTCAGATTCATACCAAAATTCACCCAATTCTACAAATCTTGAATTTTGAAGGATTCCATATCCACTCATTATCAACTAGGCTTTTCAACCAAATCCCCTTAAATCTTGAGTTAGAATGTTTGTCTAGCAACACCCTAGAGATGGGAATCAAATTAATGTTCAATGGAAACCCTAGCAATCCATACTCAAGTAATTCTTATACCAAAAACATGCTAAAATCCATAGTTTCCATACCTTTTTGGCTTGGCTCTCCTTCTTCCTTCCCTTCTTCTTCTCTTCCTCTTCCTCTTCTTCTCTCCTTCACTACGGGTCCTCTCTCAATTTGAGACCAAATTTGGTCTTTAAAATCCCATTCTCTTTAGGCCTTGTTTGCCTCCAACAAACCCATTTTTGGGTTAATTTCTTTATTTGCTGGCCCTCCTACTTCGCCATTTATATTTCAATTTTATTATCTGCTCCTAATCTTCTAGGAATTACACAACAATTCCTATTATTTCTTCTTTCGTGCCCATAGTCTTTTCATAAATTATGACTTTAAGTTCTTTTCGACAAATTACGATTTTGTCCTTAAGTTTTGTAACTCTCCTGCCCTCGTTTCCTAAGCTTCTGCATTTAACTCATGAAACAACCAAATTATAAGCTACAAAATACTCCTAAACATAGTCGAAAACGACTAGGCATATTTCAAGTGTTACACCATCCTGTCCGGTTGCCCGCATCTTAGAGAAACTACAACATGAAATTGAATCCACGGCGTGCCTCGAGTATCAGCCGGAAATTCCCCGGGCTCATAGTCAACCACTGAGGAATTGAAGCAAATCCAGACAAGATAAAGGTTGTACTCGACATGCCTTCGCCATCAAGCATAAAGGAAGTTCAGCACCTGACAGGAAGGATTGTTGCCTTAAGCCGATTCATATCCAGAGCAAGTGATAAATGCCAGCCTTTCTTCCAAGTCCTGAAGAAGGCCTTTCAATGGGATACGAGGTGCGAGGAAGCATTCTCAGCTTTGAAAACATATTTGAGCTCCCCTCCCATTCTAGTAAGTCCTACTGAAGGGGAACTCCTCACCCTATACCTGGTCGTAGCAGATTTTCAACCGCGCCGCCCTCGTCAGAGATAAAGATCGAGCACAAAGATCCGCTTTACTATTGCAAAATGAAATGAGAGGTGCAGAGGGAGAGGTACCTAAAGATGGAAAACTAATTTCGCCTTGATAACTAATGGAACTCCGCCTACTTTCGTGCTCACACCATGGTTCCAACCCGACCCCGATGAAGCAAATGTTACATAAACTAAGTCTCCTGGCAACATGAAGCCGGGCTATAGAGTTTGAGCCGTAATTCGACACGATACAAGCCGAACCGCGATAAAAGCGGGGCGTGTGCCTTAGGCCAACTTCGCCTGAATTCACCCATTTAACTCCTCAAGCCCGAACGTCGCAATGAGTGACTCCCATCCGGAAACTCTCCGTACGGAGCCTCAAATGCAGGGAGCTGAGCAGCTTCCACCTCGACTCCTCTCCGTAAGGAATACATCGAGCACGCACTCGTATTCGGACCCAGCCTCCAACGAGTGGCCTGTGCATGAGGCCGCTACAGCAGCCTCAACCTGCTCATTCATTGAAGTTGACCACCGAGGTCCAGCGACTCCCAACCGGGCAAGACAACAAGACTCACGAGGATAAAAGTATGATGATCCTATATCTCCAAAAGGTACGAGATTCGTTAAAAATTCGCGCAGCCCAGTCGACATGTCCCCGCAGCGTAAAACTCCGAGCCGGCTCGGGCAGTTAGCAAATGTACTTCACAGAAGACCTCGCGAGATCGACACTGCCGAATACCGCGCAGCCTCTATCGATCTCTACGACGTGGAGGTTGCCCAGTCGAGTCCGAGCCGAGTTGGATGGACCCCATCTGGGATTATATACAGACGACGCTTCACCGAGACCGAAGAAGCAGCCTAAAATAAGGATGAGGTCTTCCAGGTTCACTAATCATAAGGGAAGCCTATACGTTTATGGATCACCTCATCCTTAAATGCATCGCGAAAGATCAAATACGTGCCAAGAGAGTGTACACGAGGCATATGCGGAAATCATATCGAGCTCGAGCACCGCAGAGTTGTCTCGAGACAAGGATACTGGCATACAATACTCAAAGACGTTAATCGACCTAGTTAAGAAATGCAAGATCCGCCAGAACACGCTAAGATCTCACGCTCCCATCAGCCTTTCGGGACGCCAATCACGAGCCCTCCCCACCTTCCAACAATGGTTTCGACATACCGACCCTCTCGCCTCGAAAGGCCAATGTAAGTTCAATACCGCCGCAAGAGATTATTTCACCAAGTGGGCTAAGGTTTGAGCCTAAATCAATAATCACGTAACGTAAGATACGCACTCAGGTGGCGAGCCATCATATGCAAGTTTCAGACCCAAGAGCCCCGGTGCTCCGATAACGAAACACCGACAACGCCAACCAGAGATTTGCCGAGAACTAATTAAGAATTATTACTCGCTCCAAAGACATCCACGCCTAAATCTGATAGGTCAAGTCACCACGAACCCTTAAGGCCTCTTTTAAAGACCAAATTGGAAGATCTAAGGAAAGTGGGCAGGAGTACCCGAGGTGCCATGGGCTTGGCAGACTGGGCACGTGTCAAAGAACCCGAGAAAACCCATTCGCCCTAGCTCGCACCGGCAAGAGCCCCCGGTCGAGGCCTGGACAAAGTCCCCAAGGATCGACCAAGAACAAAGGAGCATATCGACGGTGCTCTTCATCTAAATTTGGACCTCTTATATGAAAACGTGATCGTGCTCTGTGCAAGCATACAGAAGACTACCAAAGGAAGACTACAGGTACTACAACCAAAATGTCGACCCAAGCTTACATGCCTAGTGATTTGGTCCTAAAGCTTACCGCCAAAGAAGGAAGAATCCAACACATGGGAAATTGGGCCCCAACTAGGAAGGCCCCTATATCATATCTCGAGTCGTCAGACCAGGCAATTACGAACTCCGAACAGAGGAAGGGAAAATTTTACAACATGCCTGGAATGCGGAGCATCTTAAACGTTTTTATCAGTAGACCTTGGTTTGTAATCTTAAATGGAGATCATTACCCTTTCAAGCACCCATCTACCATTTACCGGTTATTTTGTTAAGACGTCACACACAACTCACACATCCAATGCTCATAAAGATTACATGCAATAGAATGAGACAACTTCATGTGATACAAAGGAAAGCCTCTTTATTCCAATCAGACATATCTGGCTACAACTGGCAGGTTACTGACTACATCTTGAAAGAACTCGCACAGTAGTTCCCTTCAAAAAAAAAAAAAAAAAACTCAGAAGAAAAAGGAAAAAGAAATGAGAACACTAGAAAGGTGGAAAATAGGAGAAGAAGAAAGGGATGAAGGTTTAAAGTAGTAAAAAACAAAAAATGGGAGAATGATATGTGGAAGAAAAGATGAAAAGAAGGAGAAGGAGAAAGGAGAAAGGAAGAGAAAGAATGTAATGGGAGAAGGCGACGCAAGACATGCACCGCCCTCTCAGACCCATTCTCAGCACTGAGCTAGAATAACATGACTCCATAAAGGGGGAGACTAGGAAAAACACAACTCCCGCCGTGCGTAAGTCCAACAAAACCTAACTAGAATCTTCGTGAGATCCCCAATAAGGCAACTATACTTCGACGCTCATCTCGCCGCATTTCATGACGCACTGTAAGAAGCGTAATATTCAAAGTATAAACCTATAGCAATGAAGCCACATTTATAAGAAAGCCAAAGCACTCAAAAAGTCACCTTAAACGCTCCAAATTCTTTATAAATCAAGATTAAAGACGTCATACCTTTCCAAGAAAACGTAAGTCAATGGCCGCACGCAACCCGGGCCACTTCCGGGACGAGTTCGCCTACTCCGATAGGTCACGCGACCGAGGAGTCAGATCGCCAAAGCATCGCCACTCTGGCCACAATGAGCCCGCATTTCACTTTGACGAGTTCGCCTACTCGACAGTCACGCCACCGAGGTCGATCACCAAAGTTACACGCCACTACCACAATACTACCCAAGAGCTCACTGATGAGTTCGCTCACTGACAGTCACGCCACCGAGGAGTCGATCACCAGTTACATCGCCACTTGGCCACAATACCAAACCCAAGAATTACTCGACGCAGTTCGCCTACTCCGACAGTCACGCCACCGAGGAGTCGACACCAGCTACATCGCCACTTACCACACGCCAGAGCCTAGCAGCCACTTCGACGAAATTCGCTCACTCCGGACAGTCACGCACCGAGGAGTCGATCACCAGTTATCGCACTACCACACCGAGCCCGCCATTTCACTCGACCAGTTCGCCTACTCGACAGTCATGCTAATCGAGAGTCGATCGTACCAAAGATTATCGCCACTTCGCTTCATAGCGCCCGAGTCCGAAGAAATTCACTCGACGAGTTCGCTCACTGATGTCACGCTACCCGAGGATTCGCATCACCGCCACATCGCCACTGGCCACACGCCCAGCCCGCCAATTACTCCTCGACGCCGCTCGGCCTACTCGATGTCACGCCATTTCGAGGAGTCGATCAGCTCTGCCAGTTACATCGCCACTGCCATCTACTCTGTGAGCTCGGAAGAAACATTTCACGAAGTTCTCGCTCACTCTTCGGATGTCACGCTACCGAGAAGTCGATCACCAGTTACATCGCCACTACCACAATACCCGAACAGAACACTTTGACGAAGTTCGCTGCACTTACACAGTCAGCGCTTACCGAGGAGTTAGATCGGCCAGTTACATCGCCACGCCCAAAGACCGGAGCCCAGCCAGCTCACGATCGACGAGTTCACATGCATCGGCTCGCCCCACGCTTCACGCTGACGAGCCCGCCCCAATGTACCCACGCCGACGAGCCCTCATAGCAGCCTCTCATGTGACGAGCCCTAACATTTCACATAGACGAGCTCCGCCCAACAGTCCACGTTGACGAGCTTTTCCCAGCAGTTCACACAAACGAGCTTCGCCCAATAGTCCACGTAGACGAGCTCCTCCTAGCAGTTCGCATAGACGAGCTCCTCCCAACCGTTCGCATAAACGAGCCCCTCCCAGCAATTCACATTGACGAGCTCGCCAAAGAAATTTCACATTGACGAAGCCTAAACCATTCACTCGTGCCATGCAAATTAGGAAGCAGCTCAACTCACAACTCCAGCCACCAGCCCAAGAGGCTCACGCTGACGAAGCTCAACCATTCCCGCATAGACCATGCAAATTCTAAGGAGCCGCCTAACTCAAGCAAGTCATCCGACGGAGCTCAAGAGCTCATTTCACTAGCTCATCTACTCAAAGACGAAATGGCGGTATGTTTCGGGATCCGACTCAGCTTCACGCTTCCTGGCCATACGTCAGACCCGACCGCAGATCACCGCAGATGTGAGGGAAGCCACCCTTGCCTTATAAGCCCGAGCCGGCAGAAGATGACCTTCGCTTATCTCTGCCTTCGCCAAACCTTCAAATGAGTAGCCACTTGCACATCCAAAGATAGAATCAGCATCCAACGCAAGCTCAAACTCATCTCAAACGGAGTCAACATGACAAGGTACTGAACTTACTCTGAGGCGACCCCCGCTGCAGATGGGGCCAAGCTCATCAATCCTGGCAACAAGAACCCGACCTCTTAAGATCGTAATCCTTAAGAATGTGACGAGATCGCGCCGCCGCGAGCTCCTGCATCATGGAAGCAAAGAATCCCGTCTCCACCAACTCGGGGCTCCGGATCTTTCCTCCTCGCCTCTTCCTCTCTTCGAGAAGACGACTTAACCTTCTCCATTGGCGAGTTCCAGACAGTAATGGGTGTGATCGCCAACGACTGCTCAACGCCCCGCTTCCTTCAACTACCGTCAACCCACCGTGAGAGGCGCCTAACGCCCAGAAGAAAGAAAGCTCCTCTACGCCTCCTTCGCTGTAAAGAAGCAAGGCTATGTCAGTCACCGAGCCCCGTCCCAAAGAAAACCAGCCAGACTAACCAAAATAATTCCCAACCATCGCGAAGCCGAGCTAGACACATTGAACGCCGCAAAAACCCTTTTATGAAGGGGTGCGTAGGAAGCTTAAGACCTTTATCGGCTACCAAGAAACACACCATCCTAGGCACAGACCATATTGTGACGGTCAAAACATCGTGGGACCACACCCGACCAAAGGGAGGTCGATAACTCGAAAAATGGGCCCCATATATGAAGGACCTACCTTGCTAGGTCCCACATGGAAGCATGTTTAATCGCGCATCTCGGGATATTCCGACCCCTGTATGACCAAAGCCTACTTTTCCTCGCTTCTGTCCAAGGGAAGAGGGGGCACTGAGCATCTCGAACATCGACTAAACGGCCGGAGACACTACCGCTCGTTTAACCAAAGCAATACCAAGTTAATCACCATCGATATGCAAAGAAGAAGAACGACCTGGACCCATAATGAAAGTGGATAATGAAAACAAAATTCAGCCAACCCAAACAACTCGTCTTGTCGCCCGGATAGAAATCAAGAAAACAAAGATGCAGTGGACCCAGAAATACGACAGAAAAGATTATCCTAAGAAAGACAACAGAGAAAGACTCTGCACAAAAAGGCTCAGACATAAGACTAAGAGAGAAGGAAGTCGAACTCGCTAAAGGCAAAGAAAAGGTCCCAAAGCAGTGGCACACAGGACAGAGGATGTCCGCGAAAGAAACAAAAGGAAACTAAAAGGAATAGGAGAAATGAGCGGAAACGAAAGAGTCATCACTATCACAAGACAAATGATCTGGCCACTGCTCTAACTAATCCAAATTTCGAAAGGTATTAACGGAAGTTGCAACTAAGCGAGACACGTTACAGCTCCTCGCCCACGCACACCGCACACGCGGGCCGGGGCACCGGCTGTGGTTCAAAATAAGGCTCATAGCCCACCGCTGCATCAAGAAAAGAGGCCACCCAACAAAACATCAGGCCCGTCCACAACCCCAAGGGAGATATGCTCCATTGGAAGATGGTGCCTTTATGCGCCAACATTCAAGCTCGTGCGCCCGGCAAGGCTCCAACCGATCGTCTAAAGACCACCACGGGAAGTCTCCCACTGCATACGTAAAATAGAATAGTCCCCAATAATATATTATTCCGCAAGATCAGCGTCAAATCGGATCCCCCAATAAGGAAGGAAGAATATCCCAAATAAACTACTCTTTCTATATCCATCACCAAATCCGATATCGATAATAACAAGAAATACCCCATCCAATAGGAACAAATCCTAATCACCATCCAACTGGTTGAACATCTACTATAAATACAAGGTCACCCCATCTGAAAGGTACGCACAAAAAACATACGCCAATACTGCGCCTAAGCAGCTTCTTTCTCAAAAAGAAATCGATTTAGGTGACGGATAACATCAAGCCCTCACGACCCCCTTCATTCTTGTTTTTGCAGGAACGATACTTCAAACCTGTCGCAAAACCAACTTCAAGAACGATCCAACTTCAGTCCGGCGATCCAAATTTCTATCGCTCTAACCCACCAATAAATTTCGATTCGGCTCAACGAAGCCCACATCGCTCCGTACCCCGCCCCGCTGGGAAATGCGATCATCATTAGTATTTATTTATTTATTTTTGTAAATCAAATTGAGATTTTTATAACACAAAAACCAAAATTGAAACAATCGGGTTCGTCTCGATTTGATTTCTCGGTAAGGCTAACCTCTAAATATGTTGACATTGAAAGTTTGGGTGATATATTCAAACTCTGATTTCCTAATAATTGTATTAAAACTTTAATAAATTGAAAGCAAAATAATTGATATTTATGGATTTAAAAATATATAGAATATGATTAAAGATTTTCTTTCTTTTTGGAATGACTGAAAAATAAAATAATACACAGGTTCAGTGGATTGACCATGACCAGCCCACCCCAATATTTCTTGAAGTTAGCCCAAACTTCTGCCACAAAGATGTCTAAAGTGGACAAACTACGAGGCCTAAGAATGGAATGAGATATATATATATATATATATATATATATATATATATATATATATATATATATATATATATATATATATATATATATATATATAATAACTTTAGATTAATTAGAACTACTAAATTGAGTTAATCCTGTTATATTCATTTATTTTTTAAATAATTAAAGCTTGACAATGAAATTACTAATTTCATTAGAACATCTTTATCAGAATAAAAATTAAATTATTGTTTTTATATGAAATATTTTATTTGAAAGATAAATTCAAAACTCATTCCAGAAAATTTGTTTGATATTGTTTTATTATTAATTTATTTAAATTACTAAAATTATAGACATTAAGTTATTATTCTAAATTTATATGTATATCACATGCACTTTCAACTTCTTCTTTTTTGACATCAATTCACATACCCAAAAAATAAGTTGAGAGAGGCAAAAACACTAGGTTATGTTTGATTTCTAAAAAGTACTATGGTAAGAAAAAAAATGCTCAAGAAAATTATTTTCTTGTTATTTAATTGTCTAATAAAAAAATTTAAGTACCAATGAAGTCTCACTTAGTGGTTAAAGGGTTGGGTGGGGTATATGAAAGGACCAAGTTCGAAATTATGATACAGAATACTAATGCTTTCAAAACAAAACATAGACCTAAAAAAATTAAATATAAATAAAATAACTTTAAAACTTACAAATACGGAACTAAAATGGCCACATAGTATTTAAACTGCTTCCCAGCCAAATTTGTCCCCACCAAGATTCGAATATGGACAATCCCCCCCCCCCTCCCCTTATTGTGAGAGTCATACTCGCCAAAGTTCACCGCTCACAGCCCAACCGTGACAGCCCACCGCTTGGCCCTCCTCATGAAATGGTCCTAGACGACCTACCATATTCAAGTCATGCGGGAACTAACCAGGTAACGGTATAGTCCTAAACCCCGTTTGGGATCCCAAGTCCCCAATCGGCCATCCTACCTCATATGGGAAGTTTGTTATAGATAAATATATTAAGGAGAGCATTACGCGTAGGATATTTATCCAATGATCTCCAAGTATCCAAATCTCATATGTCTCAAAAACATAAATCTTTAATAATAAAAATTACCTGACAAGGAAAGAGCATTTTATCACCAAAATCACGAGATTATATTTCTATAATCAATGAAATATCTGAGTATAAACAAAAAGCACTCCCTCCCCACGGCGAAAGGATGCACTTCTAACTGCGTGAACTCCCTTCTTCCTCTTCTCCATCATTCACGACTTAATCATCTGGTGTTTCAGCCAACGATCGTCACCAACCCTTTTCAAGAAAGCTTACACTGGGCCGCTAATGCCCTAAGTCGACGATCCATGTAACTGACAATCGGGCGCCGCCCGTAGAAATCGAACAAAAAGTCTCATCGACGACGCAGGGGTGAGTCGGGCTCCAATCTGGCCATCATCCAACAGCTCGTCGCCAAGAGCTTCGACGGCTCCTTTCCATCTTCGCCTAACATACTTGCAATGACCAGCAACCCGGTGATCCAGCCGTCTTCAAGATCAATTCTTCATCAAGGCCAAGACATGGAGAAAGAAATAGGAGGAGCAAGCAAGAAAGACGAGGAATTGCAGATCGTGCCGACATCCGCAACGTGAAATGATCGCTTGTAGTGCCTGTAGAAAAAAGGCGTGAGTCATGGAAGAGACGGCAAGACACACAAGCAAGGCACCTGACTGCTCGCGATAAAGGAAAGGAGCTCATCTTCCCTGACGATGTAGATACCCTAGCAGACGATGAGTTGTCCTCGAGCAGCTCGCCAAAAAGAAATATTTAATAAGAAAAAATAGAAATTATCTCTCTATAATAAAAAAGAAATTCGAGTATAAAACAAAAAGACTCCCCACTTGAAAAAGATATACAATTCCAATTACGTGAATTTCTTTTTTTCTTCTCCATTTCGTCGCCCAGTTGTCGATGCATCGCCGCTTTCATCGTTTACATCCCATCGTTGATGTCCAAATGTCAAATAACTCGAAACAACAAAAAGCACAAAAAGAAATATAGTCAAACATTTTAGCAAGTTAGTAAAAAATTAAAATAAATAGAGGGACTCAATTGCATGCATTTCACTATAAGCTAAGAGCAAGACCATTTGCTTTTGACTTTAAAAAAGATTGATTTTTCTTTTTAAAGAATGGTACTAATTTACCACATTTGTGGTCACCTTTATCACATTGACTTCGAAAAAATTTGCAGGACAATCCTCGTTACTCGTTGCAGTCAAACAAAATCTCAACAACTCTTTTCTTTTTGTTTTTTTTTATTATTATTGGCTAAGAAGGCTTTTTAAAAAGAATTGGAAAGCTAGTTTTGGAGTTAATATTTTTGCATATGTTATGGAACAATTTTTTCAATCTGGTGTGAAACAAGAGAGAGCACGTCAAATTTATATCACAAAACGACATTGCTTGTGCGAAAACATTTGAGTTGTAATGATAAGATCTAATTATGTAGATAAATATTATCGACTTTAGATCTAAATAATCCTTATAATTTTAAAACGTATTTATTAAATTAAAAGAAACTCATACTTATATAAGATTATAAATTTTCTACACTCATCATATAAACACAATGTTTTTTGTTATAAGACCAAATAAACAAAGAAATCCCTATACCCAAATCAAAGATAGACATAATTACCATTTCATTTATGTAGTAAAGCAAAACAAACCCCCAAATGGACAAAAAAAATTAACAATATGTTTCTTAAATCAAAAATTGCCTATTTGGTTATAGTTTTTCAAAACCAAACAAGGAAAAAAAAAAAAAAGATGATCATATTTAGTTCCCATTTTTGCCTTGTTCTGAAAAACAAAAACAACACTATATCATAGAACATCAAAACAGTATTTTGGTATGTTTTCAAAAATATTCTTAAAACAATTTCAAAAACAAAATCCAAACATACCATTAACTACAAATAAGAAAATAAAATACTCCACTTACCTGTTTATCATAATACCGATATTTATTTTAGAAATAAAAAGTGAGAAATTTATCACATACAAAGGCCTCCATCCCTACTACAAGTTCATATAACCAGTTTTCACCACGGACACTGCAAGCGGTAGCAGGGCACTGCTGGCTGCACCGCCCTCGGCGCCGTCAGCCTGAACACATCGTTCATATCCAGCTCAGCCGCTTTCATCCCGTCCGGCAGCTCCCAGCTGAAACAGTGAAGAAGATGAGCCACGCCAGCTCCATCCCGTACAGCCCGAGCTGCATCCCCGGGCAAGAACGCCGGCCGGAGCCGAACGACAGAAACTCGAAGTGGCTCCCTTTAAAATCCGGCGCGTCTTTGCTCAGAAACCTCGCCGGCTTGAACTCGTCCGGCTCGGTCCAGGCGGTCTTGTCTCGGTTGATAGCGAAGGCGTTGATCGCGACGCATTCTGCCGATGAAGTATCCGGCGACGGTGGTTGACCGGGAAGTGGCGTGGAGGACGACGGGGATGGGAGGGTGGAGGCGGAGGGTTTCTTTGATGCAGCATTTGAAGTAGGTGAGCTTCTCGAGGTCGGATTCGTGAACCCTTCGGTTTAAGCCGACGACGTCTGTTAGTTCCTGTTGGATCTTCTTGAGTTCGTCTGGGTTTTTCATTAGCTCCGCCATTGCCCATTCGATGGCGGATGCTACGGTTTCTGTGCCGCCAAACATCACGTCCTGCCCATCATATCACGTAGTCAAAGTCAACCATTAAAATTATATATATTGATTTTGGATTCTTTCAAACTTTTTCATGTTATAACTCCCGTTGTGGTTCAAACGTGAATAAGTAGTTTTGATTAAAAATAAAAAAAATTAGAACATGTAACCCACAAATTTTCTGTCTTCAAAAATAAGAAGAATAAACAAGGTGCGAAAAACATAAAACATATAACCCACGAACACTAAAATTCAATAAACAGTAACAATTTTGGAGTATCTTTGTGTCAATAATGAATAGATCAATGTTTCAAACGGACGGTCCGATCGATCTGATCGCTGGATCGACAATAAACCGTTCCTGCTCAATGCAAACCCGCTTTTGACCGAACCGGATGAACCGACGATCGAACCAATGAACCGATGAACCTGGCTTCTGTCGCTCCTGCTAATTTTAGTTTTTTTTGTTTTTTAAGATAAACGACAGTCGCTTTGATGTTTTTACATCAGTTAATGCTATTCGCTAATCGTAAACTTATACATAGAACACTAGTAAACCGTGTATACTATCGGGCCCGCATCATTCCCAAATTAACCCACAAACCCTACGCCCATACTAACCCGCCTGCACCCCAAGGGCCTCGATGAGACTAGGCCCTAAAGCCAACCCCGCCAGTGATTGAGCCGAATGTGCCCAGAGCTCGGCGACTCTCCGCCCCAAGTGCCCGAGCACCTCACACTCCTGGATGCCTCATTTCCGATGCGCCCAGTTCGACAAGCCTTCCCGATCAACGACTCTACCAGTCAAATCACACCTGGCCACCACGATAAGTATAATGTTTCTCCCAAGAATCAATCACCCTACCCAACTAATAAAGAAGGCACTCCCAACAAAGAACTCCATTCTAAAGCAATTACATAAAAAAAAGAATAAATCATCCTTCCCGAAATGAGAACCACCTTCCCCTATCTTTATAGAAGAAATCGTCCACTCTCCATAAATAGTTGATCCATGATCTCCCTCCATAAAAGATAAAAGAATCATACCAACAGAGGTATGACATTCTCGATTAAGATAACACAGTTTTAACACTCAATCTACCAAAAAAGAGTTAATTTTGCTATCGGAGGGACGACGGAATGCCACCGTCGTCTTCTTGTTTGTTTTGCAAGTTGTAATCGACTGGTGGCTGGTGAATGCCTCGACAATCCATTGACTCTGAGAATTCCGAAAACTACAATAACTAAAAAAAATGAAACCACTCTATCAATGTGTTGTCATTGTGAGTATTTTATATATTAACAAAATTATATATTACTACTAATTAAGTATATATTTATATAAATAAATTTCTTTGATTTTTAATATGTTTTCATCTTTAAACATTATACATATTTTTAAAATATTTTATTTATATAAAAAATAATAAATAATAACTTAAATATTATTAATAATATATTTTAAATTTTAAATAATATATTTATTATCTATCGGTGAACTTGAACCTATAACTTTTCCGATTCAGTTATCGATTTGATTTTTAAAACGTTGATAAGATTGAACAATAAATTTTTAGATCCTGATTCTTACCATAATGATAGCCTTGATGTTATCCTTGGTAAACCTGATCATCGAAGACTTGCTCTCTCCCGCTGCATCTGGATCTGCAACATCATCTTCCTCATCGTAAAACTCCATCAACTCATCCACCATATCCAAATCAGCTTCACTACTCTCACTCTCAACAACTCCACTGTTCATCTTCTTCTTCCGCTTCTCAAAATGCTCATCGATAATTTTATCAATAAACCCATCAAGCGATCCCCTTAGCTCTTCACCAACCGCCGATTAAACTCCTTCCCCTTGGATCCACCCCAACCATGGAATAAAAATCACAAATTAAAGCCCTAAACAGCCTCGAAAACTCCTGCAATATTCTACAAACTCCTCCTGTTTCTTCCGGGAAGACGACCCGAACGCCGCCCTGTAAGTTAATGTTCGTCAAATCCAACGCCAGTTCGCCGACGTTGACGGAAACCCCACATTTTTCTGATAGTTTGAATCATCGAATCGACTTCTTCCCTCACCGACGCCCATGACTCCGCCCGTTTCCGGCTGAAAAGCTTCATAACACAGATCTTCCTCATCTTCCGCCACGACGGGCCGTAGTTGGCGAAGGCCATGTCGGCTTTGTCGTACGTCAGATACGTTATCGCCACCCGGTCCGGCCGGTCGGAGAAGATGCTGTCCTGAACCTGAAAACTTCGCGCTATTTCCGGCTGGAGATCAAGTGATTTCGTATGCAGCATACCCATCTTCATGTGGAGCAGGCCGCCGTACAACTGGCTGAGCTTGGCGAGTCCCCAGGTGAGCGCTGATCCATCATCAGCATGTTTCGATGATCGGCAGGCCTTTTGGGGCCTGGTGGGTATGAGGGTTTTCGAGAAAATGATGAAGAGGAGGAGAGGCAAAGAAGAGGAGGAGAGGTGATAGAGATGAGAGGTTGCAGTGGAGAAGCCATGGCTGGAACTCGAAGGTTTGTGCTTTTGTGTGAATCGATGAGTTGTGACGATGGTTTTCTTAATAGTGGTATGAATTCGGATTATTCCATACGTACGAATAATAATAGTTAGGTATGCTCAGATTTTCTTAGATTTCCTTCGGGGGTTTTTTTAGAAAAATTATTAATGATACTTTTACTTTTTTTTTTTTTGGCATATATAGAGTTTGTATTTTGGTGATTTGATTAAAAGATTTTTAACTTTTAACTTTCATCAATTTTGGACCTTTTTCCGAGAAAAATACCCTTATTAGTTTAGGGGTCTTTTTTCAAAGGTAAATAATTTTTCTAATATAGTAAATTACTTAAACTCCTCTCCTCCCCATACCCTTTAAACATTGAAAGATACTAAGGATATTTTTTACTTTTTATTTGCTTGGGCATATATAGACTATATATTTGGGTGATTTCACTTTATATGACAAAAATATTTTTATTATTATTTTTTGTATAAATAGTAATTCTTTTTTTATTATACTTTAATTTCAAAAGTATTCACTGTCATGCCCTGTGCTACTACTATTTTTGAACTAGGCACCATGGACAATAATCATTCCTTTTTGAAGTTGTATTTTTTTCTTATAAAAATAATTATTTATTTTTAAAATTATATATAAATACATAAAATGATAAAAGTCATTCTTCTAAATAAGCATGGTGAGATGGTTAACTTTGCAAATTTTGAGTTATTTTGAGTTATATTAATAAAATATTTCTTCAAATTCTCTGAAAGTTTATAAATATTAGTTTTGATTAGATTTTTTAAAAATTAAATTATAATATTTTTAAATTTAAATGATAAACTTTATTTCAAATGTTTTAAATAATTAGATCCAAAAATGAATAATATTTTTTATTATTTTATTAAAATGGAAATCTTAAGACTAAACATTTTTCCTTAATTTTCTATTGGGCAAGTGGACACAAGAAAAAATATGACAATTTTTTATTTCTTAATTAAGAAAGAATATTGTCGGTTTAATTTTTTGTACTATAAATAAATAATACAAATAAGATATTCTGGGTATAAAAATATGTGTTTTTTTTACTCCTACATAGAACTATTCTTATAAGGATTTAATATTGATTCTCTTGAATGCCCCATTTCACATTTTTATCACTGGAGCCAACCCTTAAAAGCCTATAAAATATATTTATACAAGTGTGAGGGAAAATATTAATGTTAAGAAAAAATAATTATTTAAAAAATATGCATAAAAGATTATTGAGTTATAAAAATATTTTATATACACTCATCAAGGCCCGTTACTTGGGCTTATAGGCTGCTTTTATTATAGGAACCATCACATTAAAATAAGGCTACTATGTTTATGCAAGGATCTTGAATAACAGGTTAAAAACAGTAACTAAAAACATACACTTAACCTATAAATAAAGAAAAATAAAATACTCCAATTTTCCTATTTATTATAATTTATGCATGCATATTTATTTTAGAAAGAAAAGTCAGAAAACTATTAGTACAAATACAGGCCTCCATCACCATTAAATAACCAGTCATCTCCATTAAAAGTCAGAAAATTAGCTAACCAGTCTTTTCAGCAAAGAAAAGTATGATGTTAATAAATACTGCCTACGCTAGGTACAGTTCATCTCCATTCTTTTGTAATTAAAACCAAAAATAAGAAATTATATATATAAATATAAGAATCTCATAATTAACGTGTAAATAAAGTTTATGTTCAATCAGAGAAAAAGAAGAGATTGGATGTCTTATTCATTTTCTAATTCGTTTTTATTGTAAGTGAAATTTCAATTTATGTTAGATATTTTGATTCCATGATTAATTTTTATTTTATTTATTAAACTCTATATTTCTTAATCTTACGTAGCCTAAGTGACATCATAATCTTTAATTTTATCCATTATCAATAAGTTCAACGCTCACACGGCCACTCGCAACCCGTATCATTTAAATCACCTGGTGACGATTTATCGTATTAAACCATATAAGCATCCAACTGTGATGATAGAGTCTTAAATCCCATATGGGACTTCAAGTCTCCTATCGATCATCCTACTGTATATTGTAGTTTCATATTTAATAAATATATTAATAAAAATTATGTAGGATATTTATCAATGGATTTCTCAATATCCAAATCCAATAGGTCTCAAAAACATAAATATTTAATATAATTATCTTTTTTATAATCAAGAAGAAATTCGAGTATAAAACAGAAAGACTCTCCATTCGAAAAAGATATATAATTCCAATTACGTGAACTTCTTTTTTTTTTTTCTATATTATTTTATCGACTTAATTATTGACAAATCATCACATGTTTACATTCCATCGTTGATGTCCCAAATGTCAAATAGTCCAGATAACAACAGGGTTAATAAAAAAGAAATAAAGTCAAACATTTTAGCAAGTTAGTAAAAAATTAAAATAAATAGACTAATAGAGGGACTCAATTGCATGCATTGAGGAAGCATTAAATTAAGGGGTTAAGACCATTTTGCTTTTGACAAAAATACAATTTTTCTTTTTAAAGAATGGTACTGATTTACCACATTTGTGGTCACCATTATCACTTTGACTTCGAAAACTTGTAGTAGACAGCCTCTCTCATTGTTGTCAAAGCATTGTTGTAGTCAAAACAAAATCTAAAAATAAATATTTTCTTTTTGTTTTTATTATTATTATTATTAAGAAGGCTTTTAAAGAATTAAAAGCTTGTTTGAGTTAATATTTTAGCATATGTTATGGGATAATTTTTTTCAATTCAGAACAAGAGAGAGCCTGTCAAATTTATGTCACAAAACGACATTCTTGTGTTGAAAAACATTTGAGTTGTGTAATGATAAGATCTAATTATATACATAAATAATATTATTGACTTTAGATCTAAATAATCCTTATAATTTTAAAACATATTTATTAAATTAAGAGAAACTCATATTTATATAATATTAGAAACTTTCTACACCTATTATATAAACATAATAAGTTTTCATTATATGATCAAATAAACAAACAAAACCGCTTTAGTACCAAAATCAGAGCAAGACTCATTGCCAGTTTGCCTATGTAGTAAAGCAAGAAACAAACCCCCAATGGACAAAAAATTAACAAAGAGGTTTCTTAAATAAAAACTTGTCTATTGCCATAGTTTTTCAAACCAAACAAGGAAAAAAAATAAGGATGGGATCATATTTAGTTCCCTGGCTCGGCTCAAAAAACAAAACAACACCGTGGTGTAACGCCCCACCCGACTGGCTGATCCGAACCGAGTCCGGATGCCACTAAAATCACTCAATCACTCAAAATCATATCTTTGCGGAAGCTGACATGACTTCAAGTTCAATAAACATTTACATTTAACAAAATCCATTACAATGCAGATCCAAGCTCCTTTTCAAAATGATTTATATAATAGATGTTCAAGATTCAAATTGTTTATACAAAATATCCATATCAAAAAGAACACATGAAATGAGGCACATGTCTGAGCATACCCTAGATTTCTTTCTTTATGACTCGACGCTCCGATCTGGTCCTCTATCGATCACTATCTATCACTCCCAGACTGCAAGATTGACAAACAATACGCTAAGCATTTTCATGCTTAGCGGTTCTATACAACCATTCCTCGGCCCGTGTTTTAAATCAATTCATGCAATTTTAATAATTCGTAATCCTCAATCATTTGACATCAATATAAATACATTACATATACTTTGTTATATATATACAATAAATTATAGTTCATTGATCATCCCATAAATACATTTACAATCAATATTTCACAACTCAAATCAATTCAACATGTCACAAATTTACCAGCTTCAGACTTCACCCGCCTGAAAATCAATTCACTTGTGCCAATCAATTCGCTACGCTAATCAATTCAATATGCCCTTAACGAATGAACCCGCGGTTCGAAGGCGCATACGTGATATCGCAGTCACCGCAAGACTGGCCCTCCCGCGGCTGCGTGCCAGACACATGGTTTTATAACACAAGACGGCCCCACTGGCCGGGCCGATCGGTTATAAATAATCAAATAGTGAACACTACCGATACTGCCCCTGGCCGATCGGAGTGACACATCAATAGTTCAAGATCGTTTATTCGAATTCTATTGGTATACCAATATATCCTTAATGCGAAATAAATCCACATTCTATTAAGGCGCCAAACTTTATAGAAAAATATATACAATATGTACGCTTGTATAAATACTTACAATAATCATGAAATTTGGTATGCAAATATTTCACAATCACTTTTCTTCAAATCAATTAAATCAATTCAATATGCTTTGTAGAACAACAAGCAAAACTTGAAACGAGAATAGAGTTGGCAGAACAAACCCAAAATATATGCACTTTGTTTCCAATCCGAATCTCAATCAAGGCTTGGCTTTTCCTCCTGTCGTCTTCCTATTCCAAAACCATTAAAAGAACAATATTATTCATGTACTAGTGGTTTTGGTTAGGATTGATTTTCGGAGTTTAATATGAGTTCCAATTTAAACATTCTATATAGATGGATTTTGACTAATGGGCCGTATAGAGTGCAAGAACACTCGACCTAGTTCGGACGGGAGTGACCTTCCGAAGTTGGAGGTCATACACAACAAATCTCGAATCGACGAGCAGACCCGAACTGGACGAGCCTGTCTACCACCTCGGTCAACAACATCTTTATACCCTGTAATATTAATGTATTTTGACTCAATGGGCTTTCCATAGAGTCCAAGAACACCCAAATCGGAGTTCAAACGAAGGAGAGATGACCTTCCGAAGTTGGAGGTCATGTGCAGTCAACTCACTGTTGATCTGAATCGACGAGCTGTACTGAAGTGACGAGCTCAGTCAAACACCTGTATGGATTCAACATCCTCCTCAGGGCATATGAACGTATTTCTGACCCATGGGCTTATAGAGTCCAAGAACACCCAACGGAATTTCAAACGGCGGAGATATGACTCCGAAGTTGAGTCACAGAGTCAATCCCACGAAAGTTGACCGAACTCCACGGAAAGACCGCTTGACGAGCACCGTCGACGCACCACCATTTGACGCACCACCGCCGACTAACACCAACGTTGACTCCACCACCGCGATCTGACCACCATTTGACCTACCACCGCTTGACGACAACCGCTGACGACACTATTTGACGATCACCGCTTGATCTAATTAACGCTTGACGAATCGCTGACGACCATCGTTTCAATGACTTCGGCCGATTTACCCTGGCTTGACGATCACTGTTTGATCGACACCGCTTGACGAACAACGCTTGACTAATAACGCTTGATCACAATCGCTTGACGACCATC
The DNA here is from genome assembly GCA_016808115.1 of Tetrastigma voinierianum. Classification (NCBI taxonomy): domain Eukaryota; kingdom Viridiplantae; phylum Streptophyta; class Magnoliopsida; order Vitales; family Vitaceae; genus Tetrastigma; species Tetrastigma voinierianum. The sequence continues at coordinate 42,469 of JAEQBH010005214.1, forward strand.
GCTTGACTAATTTCGCTGACGGCAACACGACCCATTTGATCTGCTCTCGTAGTAAAAGATAACACTGGTTCCTACAGGTCCGAATTAAGAAATTAAAGCCTAACATCAAGTTCATTGATGTGGCTACAATTTACGTATGACTTACTGCCAAATTCTTTATTTTGATCCAAAAACCTCGTTTCTAAGGTAACGTGCTAGTTGACCTTAATCGACAACCGACCACTGTATTTACTATCGACCTCATTAAAATGACTATAACTTAGTTCACAGAGGTCCAAATCGAGAAATTCAAAAGCCTAACATCAAGCTAATTGATGTGGTTACAATTTACTAGAAGGACGCACTACCAATTTCACTTGTACCCAAAAAATCAGCTCTAAGGTTCGGGCTAGTCGTGCTACACTACCACAATGTGGCAGCTTCCCCATGGTTTAAATGCAACCAAACTTTCAAGTGCCGCATAACTACCCAACAATCCCAGGTGTATACATCAAGTAGAGAAGACCTACCTCACGAGTTTGTCGAAGTCCCCGCTCCTGGCCTTTACTGTAGCCTCGTCACTAGAAGACTTCCCTTCGTGCTTCGCCTGAGACCCATGGTCCGATCGTCTAAAATCTATATGTTCCTCTCTAACCTCTTTCTATTTTTCTTTCTTACGATCACCTTAATCGTACTTTTAAAAATGGCGAAGCTTCCTCCCTTCCTACATGCCACATGTCATTTCCTTTGATTTTTTTCCTTTTACTCATTTATTTCTCCTAATATCACTTGTATATATAAACTTATTTACAATCGACCTGTCCCTATTTTACACTTCTATATTTTTCATATTTTCACTTGGGTTCATTTCTGATTCAACAATCATCTAATCAATATTAAAAAAATTTTTAAAAATACCCAAGTTTACCACTATACCCTAATATATAATACTTTATTATAAAAATTTGTAGATTTTTTTTGGTGTTATTACTATGAATCTCGGGCTCCCCGCCCCACCTCCATAGCAGCCAAAGTAGTCCAAGGGTTCAAGGAGAAAGGCCTGTGCCCCGGGCCGCTTCCATCGAGCTCAAGGCCTCGAATTCCTCCGATATCTCTGGGGAGCCCGAGATTAGTCACCATGGATGCCCTATTAGTCGCTCTGGCCTGCACTCAGGATACTGCTAGCTCTGGCGCCGCTTTATCTCAGGGCATACTTTCCCGAAGAGCGATCTTCCTGGACAGTTGCCAACCGGGCTTTTATCTACAAACAGAAATTATTGATTGACTTCTGCCGCTTCCAAAGAAATAGGAAGCATCCCCAACATTATCCCTATCTCGAAAACAAGCATAATAATAAGGGAAACAAATCCTTTCCGAAATAGTTGAGCTAACTTCCCTACCATTGGGAAGAAATGTCCACCTTCCGGAAAGTTGGATTCTGATCTTCCTCCATAAAAAGGAGACATACCACACTTCGAATGAGGTAATGATTCTAATCGGTGAACACTTGTTTTACTCTTCCAAAAAAGGCTAACTTTTGTTATCGAGGCGACTGAATATCCCCGCCTTTCTTGTTTATTTCGCAGGTCGCCGCTGTTGTCGCCAATCGGTGAATGCCAATGCACGATCCGCTGGTTCTCAGAACTCAAGTGATCACAATTGGAGCCGTCTGTGGGAATCACCGAGCAAAAAATCACAAAGGCTAGTACGCAGCTTCTCGTACATCCGCCTCCCGTGCATTCCCCGATTTCCAGAAGCCTGTCGTCTCGAACATCCCGCGAGACCGTCGAAATTCACCACATGAAAAGTGCAATCCCGCGAACTGCTCCCCCAAGATCGCCTCGCAAGAACTCGGAAGTAAGACAAGAGGAGCAAACAGCATATGGATGAACTCCGCGACAGACGACCTGGCTATGAAGATGAAAACTAGCGCCCACAGCTCACAGCTCACCGGTCGTAGGCCGCTGAGCCTCTCGCCTCTTTCTTCCCTTCCCGTCCCGGCAGCGCAGCAGCCGCTACACTGCACTTATATCGACTTACTCTACCGACGATGAATTATCCTGGGTAGCCTCTCTCCTTCATCAGCCCATCATCCTAACGCTCGAGAAGCCCACTCAAAAAAGGCTCGTCTCACGGCCTGCTTCTGGCCATCAACACCGCAAAGACACTCCGGACACCTGAGAGCAAGAGAGGCTCCGCGGCCACCCATGCCCGCTCAACAATACGAGCCCGACCCGACCGGGGGCCTCCCCCGACCGTTACCGTCCATGTATCCGCCTTTCGGAACCACCCTTGCACCTCAAATGGTCTTCGCTCCCGTCGTTCGAGGACCGCAGGATATGCTTTCCACTCCCCTTGGACAGCATATCCTGGATTACGATCCTCCTCGTGGCTTCTCCATCCCACCCTTTGCTATGTACGATGGCTCCTCCGATCCTTATGATCATATGTTACATTATAATCAGGCAATGATCCTAAACGCCGGATACCGGCTACCAGAAGGTATTCCCGCCAAATTTCAAGGGCCCCGCTTTAGCATGGTTCCACAAGTTTCCCAAGGGATCGATAAACACGTTCAGCGAACTATGGGCCGCTTCGCCTCTAGTATTTACGTCAGAAGACGTAGCGGGAACACGCCTCCTCCAATCCATCCTCAACCGAGACAGTCCATCCACGACTTCATCGCGATTTCGCAAGCCGCTTAGCAAATCGATATGTATAGTAATGGATGAAGTACTGCACTTCGCATGAGCCAATGACCACCCCGCTTTTCCACTCTCGTTTCTCGACCCACCAATAACTATGGAAGAATTGTATCGTCGGGCGGATAAATTCTCTACGCTGGAGGATAACATTCGAGCCGCCTCAAATGAAGCGATAACCACCTATAAATAACAAGCCGACCACAAAGGGCCCGTCTGAGCGTAAAACAATCGCCAAAAGCCGGCGCCCGATGACAAGCCGAGAAGAAAAAGATCCCCTGGGCGCATTACTCCTAAACATTGCCTATGACAGATTTCCCGCTTCGCCTCATCCGAGACTCTCGACTTTAAATGGCCCCCACCACGAGGGCTCGCCGCATCAGCCACAAGAGATCCCAACATGTGACTATCACCGAGACCATGCCATGAAACCACAACTCGCCAGCTTCAAGTTCCCTGCAGTACAATTAGGGCCGCCACCGACTCTGCAGATTTGAGAGGACCAACCAATGGGGCACCAGCCATTTCCGCAATCGATGTGGCGCTGGCGTAAATCGAACATGCTCCTGAACTGATCGACCATCAACTTCATACTGGGGGACCTACACGCCTAATTCCAATCCAAGAAACAATGGAAAAATCGTTACTGACAAATTTCGCCAGAGCCCGAATAAACGCCTATCGCCATCGTGGAAGCGCCCAATCGCAGCCTAGTGGACGACCATCCTTTCCACCTATCAACCCTACACCTGTCATCACACCACACTACGACGCACTTGTATTAACTATATGCATTAACAACTTTGATGTGCACAGGGTCCTTGTCGATCCAGCACAGCGTATGATTTACTCCATTTCCCGACTTTCAAGCAGATGAAAATCCCGATTGATCATCTCCACTCTCCAGATCCCGTCGTTTCAACTGAGCAACCACGCTGGTTTGGCCTATGATATCATCACTCTTTCAAGCTACCCAAGAACTCCGAAGAAGTATTATTCTCTGTGGTAGAAGATTTGGGACCTTACAATGCTATTTTGGGCCGGGCCTGGTTGCATGCAATGAAAGGCATCTTCTACATATCACCAAACGATCACACCGACCGAGGTCGACAAGTCAGACCTCCGTGGGTTTCACCAGCCGTATGACGTTGTTATCAAACCTCTCTACAAGAACGCGGGCAAGCTGACCGCTCTGGAGAACCACCTCCTGAAAATCAACCCTCACAATAGCAATCACAGTCACCCGCCCGGCTCGCCTCGGATGAAAGAGAGCCATTGGCTGTGGACCCCTTAGAGGCCGTGTCTGTAACACCTCAAATTATACCCTAACGGTTTTATAACATGTTTAGGGTATAATAAAAGTAACAGTATATTTTTCAGGAATAAAATAAAATAAAAACAAAAGTAGGAATATATATAAAAAGTTAAATTGCAAATAATAAAAGAAGATTTGAGGCTATTGTAAAAATAACGTAAATTGATTTGCAAATATTAGAAGAGTTGGAGGACGAAGTGAAATGAAAAGGGGATAGATCGAGAATAAAGGATAAGGCCAAAAAGAAATATCTCATTTTGGTCTTGGAGAAGAAGGGAGAGACGAATACGGATACCAAGAGAAGAGAGAAGAAAGGAAGAAGAGAGAAAGAAGAAGAAGAAGATCACAATTTATGGAACACTAAATTTGAGTATTGTTAGCGATGGAATTTGGTATAGTTTTGTATGGAAACTATGGAAGTATGGAAGTCTAGTTTTGGACTATAAAGTTTAGATACATGGTTAAGAACCCTTTATCTTGTGTATGGTTTGGGTTTGGGAACTCCTAAACTCATTTCTTGTAGGGTTGAGTTAAGAAGAGCTTTAAAGAATTTCTAAATATGTTGAAAGTGCAGTTGCAAGTTGAACTTGAGAAAATTTCTATTGTCGATCATATGCAGTATCCGGATCTTAGAACGGGTTTTGGAGTCAAAGAAATAGAATTCAGAAGTGGAGTCCTTCTAGTAAATTGTAGCCACATCAATGAACTTGATGTTAGGCTTTCGAATTTACTCGATTTGGACCTACGTAGACCAGAGATTATGATCACCCTGCGAAAGTCAGTCCATTTAGATCTGAATTAGTCAGATTGACCAATTCGGGTCAACTAGCGGGACCTTAGAACGGGTTTTTGAGTCATAAATAAAGAGAATTTGGAAGTAAGTCCTTCTGGAAAATTGTAGCCACATCAATGAACTTGATGTTAGGCTTTTGAATTTCTCAATTCGGGCCTCTGTGGACCAAGTTATGGTCTTTTTATTAAGAGCAGTCAAAGGGTGAGAGAATTAAAAGCCATAGGAATTGTCGAATGAAGGTCGGCGGACTCGTCTTGAAGAAACTCAACTTCGTCATCGCGAGGAGGCTCTTCGTCATGCGAGCTCAACTCGTCATGAGCTTGGCTCGTTCTGAAACTCAGCTCGTCCTGCGAGAGCTGAGCTCGTCACTTGGTCGCGACTCGTCGGTCGAATCGGCTCGTCAAGGCCCGACTGCGCGCGACCTCGACTTAGGAAGGTCATATCTCCTTCGTTTGAACTCCGATTTGGGTGTTCTTGGGTTCTATGGAAAGCCCATTGAGTCAAGAATCCATCCATATGCCTGAGGAAGATATTAGATGTCATACCGAGGTGTTAGATGGAGCTCGTCACTTCAGTGCAGCTCGTCGATCCCGGAGTCAGCTCGTCAGTGACTCGCATGACCTCAACCGGAAGAGTCATATCTCCTTCGTTTGAACTCCGATTTGGGTGTTCTTGGACTCTATGGAAAGCCCATTAAGTCAAGAATCCATCCATATGCCTGAAGAAGATATCAGATGTCAGACCAAGGTGTTAGACTGAGCTCGTCACTTCAGTGCAGCTCATCAGTCCAGGTCAGCTCATCAAGACTGACTGCGCATGACCTCCAACCGGAAGGTCATGTCTCAACCGTTTTGAACTCCGGTTGGGTGTTCTTGGAGTCTATGGAAAGCCCATTGAGTCAAGAATCCATCCATATGCCTGAGGAAGATATCAGATGTCAGACCAAGGTGTTAGACTGAGCTCGTCACTTCAGTGCAGCTAGTCGGTCAGGTCGGCTCATCGAGGTGACTCGCATGACCTCAACTTGGAAGGTCATATCTCTTTAGTTGAACTCCGATTTGGGTGTTCTTGGACTCTATGGAAAGCCCATTGAGTCAGTCCATCCATATGCCTGAGGAAGATATAGATGTCAGACTGGGGTGCAGACTGCATCGTCACTTCGATTACGGCTTTATCGTCGATCAAGGTGACTCGTCAAGGCCCGACTGCGCATGACCTCAACGGAAGGTCATATCTCATACGTTTGAACTCCGATTTGGGTGGTATTGGACTTTATGGAAAGCCCATTGGTGATCAAGAATTCATCAATAGATAGCATGATAAGATTGGAACTCATATTAGTCCCAGAAAACATGAAAAACAGTAGGCTCACGTAGTAGTATAGTTATTCGTATTATGGTCGTAAATAAACCATGGCATCTGAGGGTTAAGCATAGTTATTTATGCATACAATGAGACATGAAAAATGCAAAGTTATGAATAAATGATTGTATATATATATATATATCACATATGATTACCGAATGACAATAATTATTCGGGAATATGAGATATATGCGGAAACCTCAAAATACACATTGATTATGCGCAGAACACAGTAGAGGATAGATGGGGGCATGCCTATTAAAGGGAAAAATAAGTCGCAGCATACAAGTTCGATATCGAGGCCCGTTTGGGTGGAAGTGACATAGATCCCGTTTGGATCTGGGTGGCCCTAGAAAGGGTCACCACGAGGCGCCTCCGGGCCCTGCGTGGAATGAGTCCTTTGTCTCATCGGTGATGATACCTTCGGGTATATTATATCACCGGCGCCTTGAGACCCTCATGGACCAGCATTTAAATGCAATTGAATATAAGCGCCTTCGGGCCCTCATGGACCCTTTGTTTCATCACGGTGAATATAGCGCCTTCAGGCCCTCATGGATTATAGTTTCATATCCACTTCTAAGGTTTATGCGAGACATGAAACATAAAGAAAATAAGCAGTATATACAAAGGAAATGTGGAGAATATATGACGTGATATGAGAAGCATAGCAACGCTGTCGCGATGATGGCCTCTGATTACAAGAACAGAAGTAAAGTACAAGATGACATAGAAAAGTATATGGAACATGGTATGAAATGGCGGATTTATAGAAAAGTATATATATATAAGAAATGATAGAATTTATAAATGTTATATGTGTTATCGTAGTTGTATAAAAGTGTGGTGACTCTTAATAAGAAGTCATATTCCACTAAAGCGTAAAAACACTTGCGGAGTGTTCAATCCGTGTAGGTACGAAGAGAAGCAGAGGACCGGACAATCACATCGGTGAAGGCCACACGGCCCAATAAGTGCTTATGGAAGACACTGGAGTACATTTGTATATGAATTTTGTAAACAAATGTAAATATTGTAAATGTTGAACATTTCCATATATGGAGCTTGTATATATTTTGTAATCCGCTACTACAGAATATAATACAAGTTAACTGTTTAACATTATATGAATGAACTAGCTTAAAGTTTATACGTGAAGGAAAAAAAAAAATGACCCTCCGCCGGCCTCCCTATGCCGAGTTGGGCGTCACAGTCTCATAATGAGGAATGGACGGGTCATCTACATTAGTACCCTCCTCTCCCGAGGAGGAAAAGGCACAGATTCTGCCAAAGTCATACACAACTCAATCTTAGTGCTTATTTGCTTGGACTCATGGGATATGCACTGGGATCGATCCGAATCCGCCTTAGCGCACAAGCTCATATCGCCCCCTCTGCCAAGCCAGTCAGACAAAAAGTGAGGCGATTTCACCCTGATCGCCACTTGGTCATCCAGACCGAAGTCGATAACCTTCTACATAATGGATTCATCAGGTCAGTGAAATATCCCGAGTGGTTGGCCAATGTAGTGGTGGTCCCAAAAAAGGAGAACAAATGGAGAGTATGTGTCGACTACACGGGACCTCGATGACCTTTGTCAAAGACAACTTCCCCGCCTCCGCATGGGTCAGTTGTGGATGCCTCGGCGGGCGCGTGTACATCCCGCTGGGTGGCTTTCTCGGGTTATCACGAATCCTATGCATCCCCGGATGTGGGGAGAAGACTATCTTTCATCACGCCTCGTGGGTTGAGCTATTATAATGTAATGCCCTTCGGATTAAAGAGCCTGAGGCCACTTATCAAGATTGGTGACAAAAATGTGATCTACAGCATGGCTGGGAGAATTTATATCGGCATATAAGTCGAATCCAGCAGCGTCGGGATCATGTCATATCTTGTGAGTTTTTGATATCCTCTAAACCCAGAGTAATAGCACATGAAGTTAAATCCACTAAAATGCGCATTCGGGTGATCTTAGGAAATTCCTACGGCTTTATGGTAGCCTGAGAGAGGAATAGAGCCAAATCCTATAACTTCATATCTGCAATCATAAAACCCAGGATACAGAAACAAATCCGTATTGTGGTCCATTTGCGGCTCTTGGGCGTTTATTTCCCGGCTTCTTGTGGGTGAAACCTTCTTCACTACTGAAGGGCGGCTGGCGAGTGGGGCCGAGAATGCGACCAGGCTGTAACCAGTAAGCGTATCTCGCGAGCCCGGTCGTAAGCCCGGGGCGCGGAGATGCGCTCTGCAGCTGCCAGCGGCAAATAGCTATTAGTCGCATTGTCTTTAGAGTCGAAGATGGCGTGCGGCGGTGTGTGATTGTAAATCCACGTGCGGCGAAACGGTCCCACCCACGCCAGACGAAGCGCCCTGGCCCCTACGGACGGCCGCGGAAGCTTCGCCCCTGCCCGGGCTGATACGTAGTGGTACTCCTTGATCCTCCACTCAGGAACTATCCACAAATCGGATGCGTCAGGAATGAATGGCTCGATGAAGCGATGGAGCTCAGCGGTCACGGGATCTGATACAAGTCAAGGCTTTTTAAAAGGGGGGACAAGTCTTGGCGATTTCCTTCTTAGGAACTCCGATGACACTGGCGAATAGTGAAGAGCGGTGGACTCTCTGCGTGATGGGGCCTCCCGGGTAGTCGAGGATCGGTGTCGGTCTGATTAACCTCACGGGAAAGGATCGACGGCGATTCGTTTGGGGCTTGGTGCCTCCCGACAATGAGTTAGAGTACAAAGCCCCTAATGTTTGGAATTGGGCTTCGCCTCCCACCGGTGGAGTGTCGACAGCCTTAATACGATGACTCATTTGGTTAGTGGGACGGATGCCATGAAATTTGAATCAGTCTCAGAATGGCAATCTGTATATACGGCTAAGCAAAATTAAATACCCTATGACTGAAATGGAGACATATTCGGGGACCGCAAGGAAGAGTCGATGCTTTAACATTATTCTTGGCTTCTCTGCCCGGAGTAAAGGGAGACGATGTACCTCGATCTACTATAAACCGGACTCATCATCTTGCATGCCCAGTCAGCCAGATACAAGAAGCTCCCCGTCACGAATGGATCCCTATTACTTTATAACCCTTTGGGGAATTACGATGTGAAAAGAGCACAAATTGAATCAATGCGCGCTGTGTCTCCATAGTAGACGGGCAGCTATATAAACGGTCCCTCGGTGGACCATACTTAAAATGCCTCACCACCGAACAAGCCCGGTACGTATTGGCTGAGTTACATGAAGGTATATGGAAACCACAGGGAGGGAAGGCGAACAGCTCCACCAGAGGCTCACACGTAAAGTGTGCGGCTCTGTATGAAGGCGATCTTTGGAACTACGTCGAGGAAATGTGATCCACACCCCGACGCGAATGTCTCTGATGCAGAAATCTCCGGTCACGAGGACTTGGTTTCCATCTCTGGCACTTGGCCATTCGCCTGATGAGAATTGATCAGTAATGGGCCGTTCCCCCACGGCTCTGTACAAAAGCTGTTACTTGTCGCTCACGGACTACTTGAGTAAATGGATAGAGGCGAAGCATACGCACTAGCAAAAGCCCGAGAGGCGTCCTTTCATTCATATGGAAGAATATTGTTGTTGGTTCGGCACATTAATCAGTCATATCGAGATAATGGACCCGATTTGACAGTCGAATTATCATCGAGAATTTTGCGGGAACTAAATATGGAACTTGTACTCCACCCCAGGTATCCTCAAACAATGAAATTAATTTGAAGCCTCCCATTAAAACCACAATTAGCGCCCCTTAAGAAATGAATTAGATTCCGCTAAAAGGAAAAATGGGTAAAAGAGTTGCGAGGGTACTTTACTTAAGGCTTCTGGGACCATGACGCAGCCGACGGTGTGTCTCCTTCGCACTCACCTCACGAGGATGATTTTATTATCCTCTTGAGATCGGTTTACCCTCTTGAGTCAGGTGCAACGGCTGTCGGAATTAGCAAATGAAGAATCCATAACCCAAGAGTTAGACACTAGTGATGGCGCGCGAGGCGACAATCAAGTGGCATCCTATCAACGCCGGCAGGGCACATAAGCGGGTAAGGCCGCAGGTGTTCAGTGGGCGGATTTGGTCTGCGGAAGGTTTTTGAGAATCTGGCGAGACCCCACGGCGGGAGAAAATTCAACCCTAAGCTGGGAGGGCCCATACATAGTGACTATTTCGGCTAACTTTGGGTCCCAATGCTATAGATCTGATTGATGGAACTCTGTACGAGATGTGGAATGTCATGCACTTGAAGGTATTATCGATAAAAGAATAATTTTATTATCCATCCAGATTTGGTATATTTTCACAAGCCGATGCGGGGATCGATCTCGAGGAGTCAGGGTGGCGCGGAGATGGGCACTGCTGTGGCTGCTGCGTGCGGGTGCGGTCCAGTCTCTAAGTTAGGACGGTAGAAGCCGACCTGCCCGAGGCCCGGCTGCTCACGTCTGGTGGGGTCGATCTCTAAGTCGGGGTGGTGCGGGAGGCAGGCTGCCGGCCCGGCTATCCACGTCTGGTGGTCGATCTCTAAGTCAGAGTTGACACGGAAGCCCAGGCACGCCGACCGACATAGCCACGCCTAAGTGGTCAAATGACAAAGTTTGGGTGGCGCTGGGGAAACCCGACACTTATTGGCACTTATCGCCTATTTGGTCAAATGACAAAGTCAGGGTGGTCACTGAGCCGACACACGGGCCCAGCCCAACTTAGTTGGTCAAATTACAACCCCGGGCGGCTCAACATCCTAACACTCCGATGACATCAATCCGGTAAATTTTTTAATTTAGTTCTCTATTGAAAAATTCTGTCCCTTTATGTATTAAACCAAACATTAAATGAAACTAAGTATGGGGATCCATCGTAAATTTGTCGAACACGAAGGATGAGAAAAAAAGCAAATTGTTTGGAATGACATACAATATAACAAGCTTAGCCAAAATAAAGAAACTCTGCTCGGTCGGGGGATCGTCGCGAAACTCCCTCCTCTTGTTCATTAGGAATAACTACCTCCGCTCCCGGCGGCGGATCGAACATTCCTTTGAAACGGTCCCTACATTTGATGACGCTACGGGATCGAGGAAGAAGCGGCCGGCGGATGCACAGGGAGCGGGGATTGGCAAAGAAGTCCGCAGTAAGCGGAACCGAAGGATTCGGCATGCCGTCCGGGATTTCTGGCTTGCTCCCTCATATATTTGTCTTGAAAACTGTAAGCCACATAGCCGTGAATTTAAAGCGTGTCGACACGCAGAATCAAACGGCCTCCATCATCCCTTCTCGCGGCCTTCTCCGGAAGCGGTAAAGTCATCTGCCGACTCAGCTCTATAAGTGAGCCAATTTCTCTTATGTGGCTATTCTCCTCTTTAGCCTTCTTGTAGGCTTCCCCCGTGGCGGCTAACACTTCTTGAGCGACTCCACACGGTAGAGCTCGCTTCAGACGGGCCTCTTACTGCGGTACAAGGCACAGTTGAACGGCGAGCTGTCTCTCCACCTAAGCTCGGGTGCTAAGGGCCCCCTCGGCAGATAACTTGGCCATAGCAGCCTCGTGAAACGCCGCGTCTCTCTCAGCTTCATCCCGAGCAGCTCTCTTAGCGGACTCTTGAGCCTCTAGCTCAAGCAGCGACACTCGGTCGGCTGCTTCAAAGAAGAGGCACTCTGCGCATTTCCGTTCGACCATGCTGAACATAAACATGATGGCTCAAGGCATCCTAAGTCGGAAGTTCGAACTTATGATGCTGCAGCATGTAATGTTTGACGCGGATCTGACTGAGGAACCGTTAGTAACTAATGGAGAAGGATAACTGCTCTTGAATCGCTCGAGATAAAAACCCATCTTACATTTCGATGCAGTTGGCGAAGTGGAGTTCAGACACATTATCCCATCATCAATGATTTGCAAGAAATCCTCCTCCGGAGTATAAGTAGGGATGAGAACAGTATAGGTTTCATGCAGACCCATGCCGGCGATCCGCGGAACCCAGATACATGGCAGAATACCGTCATTCCAGCCCAGATTGACGCGGACTGTAGTGAAGGGGCTCAGTATTGCGATATTTTCTAACCTCCTCCTCCGTTCAGAATTTCAGCCCTAGGGGGGCTCATAAACAGGAATGTAGTTGGAAGCTGGCGTGTCACATGTGGTCTGGCCGTTTGGGTTTGGGCGGACAGCTTGCGTAAACTCAGGTCTGCGCTCACATGACCCTCGTAGGCCCTCTTCATTCTTGTTTTTGTAGAGGCGATACCTTCAAACCCGTCGCAAACCAGCCCGGCGATCCAACCGGTCCAGGCGATCCGGCATCCCATTTACCCGGCCCACGGTAAGCGCCAGTCTGTTGTGAAGCCCGCGCTCGGCCCGGTTCCGTTGAAAAAATCATCGATTAAGCGCGCGTCTATGGGAGCGGCCGGTTCCTTTATAAATATAATTGATTTCTCGATTCGCGATGGTATCGGCAAAAGAACCTGGCGGGAAGCGACACTGTCCTCCGAGGATGCGAGATCGCAGAGCGTAGACGGTAGGCCTCTGGCGGCAGAAGCAATGCGGGGCCAGCGCGGATGAGGTGGAAGCGCTACTGCCCTCACCAATCAACGTCGGCGAGAAGAGTTAGAACAACTCACGGGGAGCCCGGTCAGAGCGACCGGGAGCGCGAGAAACTCGGGAAGATCGTGACATTTCCCGCACCATGAAGGGCGGCCATGATATCGGGTACTCCCCAAAGGGAGTGGCCCGAAGCCGGGAATCGGTGTCGAGCCGGGGCCACGGATATCTGGCTGGGAGGGCATGGAAGCAGCTTACCCTTGGAGAGCCGTCGGGAGCAGGAGTGCGCCATCCTGAAGGCAAGGAGCGGGAGCAATCATGGGAGCAGAGGTTCAGAACCTCCAGCCAAAACTCGGTCGGCGTGAAGGGCGTGGTGAAAAGGGCGTGCTCACGACACTATGGACACCTTGGTACAACAAGCTTAGTCACCCTATACATCGAAGTACTCCGCTTCCCCCTTCTAGTGAAGTTCGAATGCCACACGGGTGGAGCGTTAGGCGGTCTTCAGGATCCGTCGATCATCTGACACTTACAAAAATCAAATGGAGTTGCATGGGTATCAAATGGTCCCGGGTGCGATCGCAGGCTTCGCTATCCTGCGAAAGACCCGGCCTTGGCATGGTTCAATAGGCTCCCACCGTCATCAATCTCCTCATTCAGGCTATCCGTTGCATTCGTCTCTCGCCATCGGGGCCGGGGCGTCTGACAGTTATCATCTGGCCGGCTATCAGCGGGGCTCGCAGCCCGAGGTCTTATGTCCCGGTGATTCCAATGCGTCTCTAAGGTAGATATACCTGACGAGAAATTCGCGATCACTGCGTTCATGGCTGGCTTTGAGATTCAATCGAAAGACTTAATGTTTTCCATCTCCAAAAATCCCCGAGCAAGCATGGCGAGTGCTTTCATGGCGAAATATATTAACGGTGAAGAGCCACTGTATCCAGAAAGGCTCTTAGTTTCACAAAGAAGCGGTCGGACAAGCGACCCAGGGGCGAAGCCACGAGAGACAAAGCGACCAGAAGGATCTCCCGAAAAATGGAGAGCGATCTCCCGGCGTGGAAACCTGGAGGTCAGTCTAGGTCCGCCATGTCCAGAAAGGCAGCGGCGTTACTGCGCTAGCGTTTCACCCCTTACTTGACCTCAGTGTCCGCGGTTCTGCGCGAAGTCTGGCGAAGGCAGTTCACGAGGTGGCGGCGAATGAAATCCGAACTTTCTGACGAAGACAACTCAAGTATTCTGCGAGTTCCATAAGTTCACGGACACCGCCGCGGTGGTTGCATACGGCTGAGAAATAGAGTACTTGTCTGACGCGGATACCTCAGGCCTTTATATCGAGAATCGAGATCCGAGTCAAGCTCGAGCTAGGTTCCTCCCAGCCCGACCTCAGCCTCGCGGAGGCAATGACTCAACATAACAATCTCTAGGTGAAATCGGGTAATCTCGGGGAGGATTCGCGGGAGGGAGGGAATCGGTTCAGCTCGAGAAGGCCCATCTAGCGGCATTAGATCGGCGAGAGATGGCGGAAATTCAAGCGTGTGCAGACTACCCGCGGCTTGACACATCAAATCCGCGTTCTCGACTCGGATCTAGAGGGATGCGACACCCTCCATGGCGATAGCCCCGGTAGTTAAGCGCGGTTGTGGTGCTCGCTTGATTCATCGGGTACTACAGTGACAAGCGGGAGCCGGCCCGATATCTTAGCGTCGACCTTTGATAAAATGGGCATCGGAAGGGAAAAACTAGAACCGGATCGACCGGCGCCTACGGGGTTCTGGGAAAGTATTATATCTGGGCTCGATACAATTGTTGCTCATTGAGTGTTTTGGTGACTTTGACATTTCGGCAAGATTCACATAAGTCGACCTTAGTCTACTATAACATGTTCTTTGTTGGACCCAACCTCTCTCGATGCAGATAAAGCCATCCCTTCAGCGTATCACTTGATGATCAAATTCCCTAAAAGGTAAGCGGGTAGGAAGATAGTTCGAGAGACGGCCAGTGGCTAGAAAGTATTGTCGGCATCCATGAAACAAAAAGAAAGCGGTCGACAACATATCACATTAGACGGAGCTCGACATGCGTGATGAAGTGCTCATTAGACTGAGCCCTCGAAGCGGAACGGTATTGTTGGATGAAAAGCGACCTTTGAACATTTTGCCTATATCGGCTCTAAACTAGCGGAAGACCTCAAAAACCACCTTATCCATTTTTTAAGACAAAACAGAGACGTCTTTGCATGGAAGCAGGCAGACATGGGAGGAATTGATCCTACGGTAATCACCCATAGGTTGAGCGTGGGCTGATAACGATAAATCAAACAAAAGGGAGAAACCGGCGAAGGCAAAAGTAGCCGAGAAGTCACAGCTCCTGGAGCCAGGCGTTGATGAGTACTGGTGTGCGATATCATTTCGTCGAAAAACAAGCAAATAAATCTGGCGACCTCTTGCCAGTTTCTAGTAAACATCGTAAAAAGCGTGCCAAGGAACAGTTTTCCCTCATATGAATCCCTACCTCATGGTGATTACTATGTGAGTATGGAACTCTCGTTATGGATACCTTCTCATTTAAGCCGGATGGTGGACGGTGGTCGAGAGACTTGGTGATCATAAGTGGGGAACTTCCATTGCTATAGTGTGATCCATTGGAACTCAGCAGTGGAGCCCATATCAGGAGTTGATGGATGGATGTTTAGACCAGGTGGGCTTTATTATGGGTAGCCATAGATGGGCATGTGTAAAATCCACCTCAGTGAGCTCATGTAGATGTATGTAGAGAAGAGAGCGTTCGGATCTTGAAACTAGAGCATGGCGAATCAGTAGTGTGCCTTGGATTATCAAGTGGAAATTCTTTGAAGTTTCATAAATCCGACTTCATAGAAATTGAAGAAGAATCAGACAGACAGGCATGCTAGGCATGCGCCATGTGACATAAAGAAGTTCAAGCATGTGGGAAGGATTGTTGCGCCCAGTGCAGAGATTAGTATCAGAGTGATGATCAATCCTGATATATTGATCTGAAGAATTTTTCAATGGGATCTGAGTCAGAGAGTATTCTGACTTTATAGCTTCTCATTGACTCCTCATTCTCAAATGTGAATATGGGAGAGACTCTCTCTCTATCTTGACATGTCAGTTCTCAAGCAGTCATTGTCCTCTTGGAGACAAGATCAGATAAAAATAAGTTTACTAATTGCCCTTTTTTCATTGGGAGCTGAGGATGTGGAGGAAGGTGCCAGATGGAAAAATGAATTTTGACCTTGGAAATAGCTATGACTGGGAGCTCATGCCCTTGATCACTGTGGGGTTCAAGCGGGAATTCAGATAAATAGTGTTACATAAACCAGAAGTCTGGAAGTGGTAGTGAGCGATCAGAATTAAACCGATCGAACATCAGAATCTGGCCGCTGCGCAGATGAAAGCAGGTCTTAATAGAAACTATCTTAAGGTGCCTGTAAGGAGCTGCTCCGGCTTCAACAGTGATATTTTTATCTGGAAATCTCTGAAAGCAGATGGAACACCTCAAAATCGGGAAGGGCAGACCTCAATCTTATTTTCTCGGAAGGAATATGAGCAATTGATCACTTTTTCAGGATTTCGGGATCCAGGACCTCTGACAACAGGGTGGTATGGGAGCTAGTCATGAGCCTGATACTTGCTCAGTCATTTGGTTGATGAGTGGATACAAATTGACTCCCATTGGTGGTAAGAATATCTGAAGACTCTCAGGGCTAAAGTGGAAGGGATGTGATCCTATCTCAAAGATGCAGATTTGTTAAAAATTCATCGCGGGTTGGATGGACATGTGGAGCAGAGAATCAGTGGCGCCTTGGCAAAGATGTATGAGCCCTCTGGAGACCTGGGTGATCGACACTGTCGGATACAGCGAGAGCCTCAGCCAGTCTCTCTGCTGACGTGGGGATGCCGGAGTAGAGTCAGAGCGGTTAGATGGACCATCAAGTTATATAATAGACAGACGTCTACGACGACCACGAAAGCGTAAATGGGGATGAGATCTTGAGGATTATAATCGCAGAGCTATAAACGAGGATTTGTACTCTGTCTTCGTACATCAGGAAAAACATGAATCGTGCTCAGGAGATTTTGCATGAGTTTCATCAGGAAATCGGTTGTTGGCAGGAAAGATCTTGGGAGCAGGGATCATAAACTTGTGCTGAAATGAAGCCATTCTGGGTGAAATGCAGGAATGTTTTAGGGATTTGTGGATCTCCAGCTCCCATGGAGCCCCAGCGTCGTCACGACCCCGAACCACTTTTAAACAGTGGGGTTTTGGTATCTTCAGGATCTGCCATGGAAAACCAGCTCAGTTATCTTGTGATCAGTTGCTTCTGAAGTGTTGGTAGACATACAGCCAAATCCATCTATAGAGAAGAATCTCTAAAATTTTATTGTGAAGCTGAAATATCATATACAGTTTGACCAATTAAGAAATACAGGTGTGGGGACAACGGAAGCAGAAAACAATTGAGCTCAGCCAAATTGGGATTTAATCTTGAGCTGAGGTCAAAGATGTTACTAGTCTCAAGGCAAATCCCATGAGTCTAACGGATGGTGATCACCATGGGAACATCAAGGCCTTCAGGAACAATTGGAGATCTTAGGAAGTGATTGGTACCTCAAAAGTACTTCATCAGACTAGGGACTATGAAGTCAGACAACAGAGAGACCCCATTACAGCCTAATGTAGCCAGTATTTGGAAATAGATATGACCAGTGAGTTGGGGTCAAGATCTGAGGATCAGATTAACCAGCAGTGTGGACATAATAAGTAGATCTCCATCAATTTGGATGTAGCAGATCAAGCGTGACGGGTTCTAAACATCATCTGGAGGGATTATGTAGGAAGAATGTAGGTACTACAAACAAGTATGGACAAGCTACATCATGGGGTGATTGGTCCTAAAAACTCATATCGGAAGAATCGGCACATGAGGTGACTGACTAGGAGGGGCTGTCTATCTCTGAGTGAGTGGACAGAGCGATATAGACTCCAGAAACGGAGGAGGAAAATTTTGGCAACCATGATCATAGGTATCTTAAGCGTTTATCAGATATGATTTGTAATCTTAATGGAGATTGTCGTTCTTACTTAACACTAAATTATATACTGGTTTTTTCTCATGGTTTTAGATATCATGTATCAAAGTACTCATTTTATTGAATAAATAGATAAAAGCAAAGTAAGAATATATGATTGAAGAGTACAATAATAAAGAGATTTGAGATATTGTAAGCTCTTATAAGTGATTTTCAAATATTATATAAAGTTGGGAGGGATAAAGTAAAAATAAGGGATAAGATCAAATAGGATAAATGAAAAATCTTATTTTGGGTCTTGGAAAGGAGAACAATCTGGGACAAGAGAGAAGAAGAGAAGAGAAGAATCTGGGTGTGGAATTACTAGTTAGAGTATTTATGTAGGTAGAAATATTGTGTGAAGGGTGACATAGTTTGTGAAACTTGTAAGGGTATGGAAGTCAAGTTTGGACCTCAAGTTTGATATGATTGAGAACCTCCCATCTTAATATATGGTTTGAGGATTGAGAGCTCTAAACTCATTTCTTGTAGGGTTGATTGGAAAGAGCGCAAGGCTCCTAAATGTATGTTTAGAAGGATCTAAGTTGCAAGTTAGACTTGAAGAATTTACTATTGTGATCATATAGAGTATCAGTCTTGACAGGTTTTGGATCAGAAATACCAGGAATTCAGTAGTCACTTCTAACAGTAAAATTATAGCCCATCAATGAACTTGATAATGGAAACTCAAGGCTGCCAGTTTGGACCTCATGAGACAAAGTTACATGAATCCTTTGCAGAATCTGAATCCATTTAGATCAGGTCCAGTTAGGATTCACCATGATTGGGATCAACTAGTGGGGACTATGAACAGGACACTAAGTCCAAATCAAAGGGGTGCAGTAGAATCTTCTACCACCAGTGCAGCCATCAATGGAGCAGATCATTGAGCACTAGATTTCTCAGTTCGGACATGTTGACAGGTGTGATCTTTTATATATGAAACCGATTAAAGGTGGGAGTCAAAATGGGGTCGTCGTGAGATAAGTGAGGTCTCCAGTGAAACTCGACTCAAATGTCTGGAGCTCAAACTCAGTATTGCAGAGCTCGAAAGCATCATGGGGCTTGGCTCGTTGAAGGAGCTGGCTCAAGTCCCTATATGAAACTGACTGAATCTACTTGAATCAAACTAGTGATCTGAATTAAACTCAATTGGGGCTTCTGCATGACATCAGCCGGAGGGGTCCTCTCATGGTTTGTACTCAGTTTTGGATGTTCTTGGACTCTATGGAGGCCGTGATCAAGAGAGACCAATCATATACTGGGGAAGATGTTAGATGTATGGAACTTGAGATGAGTGGGCTGGAGCTAAGTCATGAAAGTGGCTCCAGTGGAGATCAGGAGTCAGCTCAGTCAAAGGCATTTGCATGTTTATCAAACCGGAAGGATCATGTATCTCCTTTGTTTTGAGACTCAGTTTGGATTGTAAGACTCTGTGGAAGGCCCATTGAGTCAAGATCTAATATATGCCTGGGGAAGATCATTATATGTAGATGCAGGGGTTCAGCTGGAGCTCAGTCCACTTTGATAAGGCTGTTAGGTCAAAGTGAACAACTGATACAGAATCAGAGACCAAACCTCGACTTGGAAGGTCTATCTCTTAGTTTTGAACTCAGTTTTGGTGTTTGTGGACTCTGTGAAGAACCAAAATTGATCAAGGAATAATCCACCTTGCTGGGAATGTTAAATAATGGGACAGGTCAGATCAGAAACAATCATGCTTGATTACAGGCACAATTGATTCCAGGAACCAGAGCAATTAAAGACGTGCGCATGGGCATCTGACTTGGGAGGGATCTCCAACTGTAAGTGGGCCTCAATTAAAGTGATCTTGGACTCCTCTGAGCCTTGTTTGGTCAATTATCAATAGGAATCAACATGATAAGATTGGAACTCCTGTGAATTACGAAGGCATGAAAAGCAAGTGAGGCTCATGGGTAGCCATAGTTGTTCCATAGTGCTATAGATTATCAATAACTCATAAAAGCATATGGAGTCAAACATAGATTGTTGTCATATGATGAGGACATGAAAATCTGGATTATGAATAAAAGTAGTTGTATATATATATATATCATATGTGATTCTTGGATGTGTATTATTGGAGATATGAGATATATCGCGACATAAAATACAGTGAGTTATAGCGAGGGAACTTTGTGAGGACCAGATGAGCATCACGACCAGGAAAACAAATGTAGCATACAAATTCTGATCTTGTCAGAGGCTTGTTTGGTCAGATGACATCTGATCGTTTTGATCCCGATGACCGAAAAGGGTCACACAAACATCTCAGCAGGGCCCTCCATGGACCAGATCTTATAATGGGTGATGATATCTGGATATATTATATCATCAGCCTTGGACTCATTGGACCTTTATTTGTGGTGAATATAAGCCACCGGGCCCTCTGCCTTGATTATGTTTCTCACTGCAGGGTGATCTCTAGCCATGGGCCCTAGTGATTCCTCAGTTCTTTGTAATCCACTTCTAAGGGTTCATACAACATGGCTTGTAAAAAGTAATAGATATATAGAAATGTGAGCTATCATGACCTTGTGACCATAGGAAACATAACAGCTGTATCACGACCAAACCAATATAAATTTTCAGAACAAAGTAAATCTAAGATGACATAGAAATATGTCTCTGGGTTGTGTTGTAGTAGCGGTTGTGAAGAAAATGGGTATCTCTTAGGAAATATGATAGGTATAAATAATTTGACATCTTATATATGATTATATAAGGGTGTTTCTGTAAAGTCATATTCCACTAAATGCCAAAAGCTTAGCCCTGGAGTGACTAAATAGTGGCAGTCTGAAGAGGAAACTTGAAGGATAAGGATAGATCCATCAAGTAAATTAGAAGACACATGTGATTTTCCTTTGGAAGGCCTTTTTTTAGGTCTAATTTTTATACTCATAAGTGTAAACCAATATAAAATATTATAATGTTGGAACATTTTCATATATTGAGCATATATATATTTTGTAAATATTCCTTTAAGATATAATACAGATTAATTGTTTCTTATTATATGAATATATAAGTGTAAAGGATTATAGTTTTTAAAAAAAAATGACCTCATGGCACCCTATCATAGGATTGGAAGTCATGGATTAGTCAGATGTCAGGAGCACAGTTTAGAGTTTGGAAAAACATGAGTTTAGGTGGCTCTGGAATAGATATATAAGATAGAAAAGCTTGTGTTTAGTAATGTGTTGGCTGATGTGGATGTCCTTGTGTTTTGTATAGATGGATCGATCCCGAGAAGAAGGAAATTGCGGAGTGTTAACCCAGAACAAGGGTTATCGAGTATCGAACCTTCGGAAAATGTGTACCTAATGAGCCCACGGAAGCCTTCTTGAGAATATGTGAAGACATGGCTCGGGTTTTAAGATAGATTGACCGCTCTAAAGCTCCAATAAGACCTGATGAAGGCGTGACGGAGGAATTCCATGGGTCGAGCATGGAAGAGTCGGAGAAAGCAATTACAGTTAGAAAAGCTAGAAAGGGTATTAGAAGGGTTAGATGTCCTCCGTCAGAGAAAGTATCATGTGCAGTCTCACTATTACAAAGTGAGGCATATGATTGGTGGAAACTAGCATTAAGAAGTCCAAGGATTCCAAATCCCATGACTTGGGAGTTCTTTGTCCAAGAGTTCAAGACAAAGTATGTGCCCAAGAGATCTATAGGGTTCCAAATTGGAAACGGTTCTAAATTTGAAACAAAGGAGCTTATCGGTGGTGAATATAAGAAAAAAATTTAACCGTCTTAAATAAATATGCAGAATTGTAGTCCTCAGAACATTTCGGTGTAGGCAATTTGAGGATGGGTATGATTCCATCAAGAGATATTTGGCACCTATGACTTCTCAGCGGTGGATTTTTATCGATTAGATCTGGCGGCAATGAAAGTAGAAGTAGCTTGAGCAACAAAGAAAGATTTCAAAAGAAGAAGTTTTCTAGAGGAGCTTTGTCCTCCTCGGGAAAAGAGCTAGAGTCTCCAGCTCAATCAGAATATAGTTCCGCTACGAGGGTAGAGAGCCAAGGTCAATGTAACACGTAAATGCAATTTAGGAGTGCCCGATTGGACAAGGAGAAATTCAGAATACACCCTCATTGCCATAAAAGGCATTTGGGAGTTTGCGGATGTTAACGGGAGGGTGTTTCGGTGTGGAAACCTTGAGCATTTGAAAGCACGAGTGTCCCCAAGGATTAGGGGATAATAAAGCCAACAAGGAAATTAGGCGAAGGAGGGAAGGTCTGCGGCACCACTTCCGCTCGTGATCGTGGTAGGGGTGTGGTGGCCCATCTCGGCATAGAGGGCGGAGGCATAGTGTCGGAAAGCGATGGGTCGTCCTGTGCCTCGGCTACCGGCACGAGCATATGCTATGAAGGCTCGTGAGGATCGGAATGCTCTTTGAAGTTATAGCGAGGGTATATTTTCTTTATATGATATAGAGATGCATGCATTGATTGATCCTGGATCTACTCATTCCTTATGTGTGCATGGAGCATGTATTTGATAAAGTACTGACAATGGAGAAATTAGCATATGACATGCATGTAACTAGTAAGTTGGGCTGCGTTAGTGTGGTCTTATATAGAAATTGTCCCACATTATTATAAACTCAAAGTTCATGATTGTCTCTACCATTAGAGTTTGACTTGATTCTGGAATGGATTGGTTGTCTAAGCAGAGCTATCGTGGATTATTGTCTGAGACGGTAGTGTTGAGATGCTACGACAGGAGCGGGGGTAATAGTACAAGGCATTGCATCCAAGTGTAATGTCTAATGTCATCTAACTATGCAAGCTAGGAGAATTATGAGGAAGGATGTGAGACATTCTTGGCTTTGATACTTGACTCGAGAGTCCAAGTTGATGTAGAAAGATCGATAGTAATGGAATTTCCGGATGTATTCCTGAAGAGTTACAGGTATTCCATGAGAGAGGGTGGACTTAGCCATAGAAATTTGTACCGAGAACGGTCCACATGTCCAGAGCCTTGTCACCGAGGATAAACTCAGCGGAGGCTGAAAATTAAATAGTCAGTGCAAAGAACTTTTAGATAAAGGATTTATCAGGCCCGATTATGTCCCCTTGAGGTACTTTTTGTTTTATTTGTGAAAAGAAAGATGGCACTCTACGGATGTGCATCGTTATCAATGATTAATAGGTGATAGTAGAAAAAACAGTACCCATTCTTAGAAATTGAAGATCTTTTTTGATCGGGTTGAAAGGAAGCGGGTGTCTTTTAGTGAGACTGCGATCAGGAGTGTATGGTTAAAAAGATAAGGAGGGGATAATCTTGAGCGCATTTAGAACCAGATATGGTCATTATGAGTTTTGGTCATTTGTTTGGTTGACTAATGCCAAGCGACATTCATGGATTTGATGAATAGGGTTTTAGATTTTATGTGGATCAATTGTTGTAGTTTTTTATTGATGACATCTGAGTTATTTCTGGGATGGAACATGAACAACACACGAGAATAGTCTTGGAGACATTAAGAGAGAAAAGAAGTTATATGCTAAGCTCGGCAAGTGTGATTTTTTGGCTAAAGGAAGTTTCATTCCTGTTTATATTGTGTCTTGAGGGTATAGAGTTGATCACCGCTAAGATTAGGCCGATTGTGAATTAAATCACCTCGAAATGCTTAGGGTTAGAAGTTTCTTGGGTTTAGCCGAGGTTATTATATGAAGATTTGTGAGAGGCTTTTCGGTCCATAGCTATAAAGCTCACGAAATTTTCGGGGAAGGAATAAAGTTTGGAGTGGAATGAACAAATGTCGAATAGTTTTGAGCGGAGTTGAAAGGAATGTTGGATTTGAAACACCGGTATTGTATGACCTACTTCGGGAAAAGTATACCTTGTATAGTGATGCTTGAGCATTGGTTTGGGATGTGTTAATGCGAGATGGGAAAGTAGTGAGCATGCGTCCAGACCAGTTGAAGCCACGTGAACAAAATTATCCCGCTCGCTGACCTAGAGAGTTAGGCTGCGGTAGTGTTTGCTTTAAAAATATGGCGACACTACCTGCGGGAAAAGTGTAGAATTTACACACCGATCATAAGAGTCTCAAGTACTTCTTGCTTGAAAGGTTAAATTTGAGACGACCCGGAGGTGGTTAGAGTTATTAAAGGATTATGTTGCATCATAGATTACCATCAGGAAGGCTAATATAGTGGCCAGATGCTTTAAGCCGAAGAGCAGTGGTAGCAATGTCACTGATGGTGATTGGAACTAGGAGATGATAAGAGCCTGTTAGCTCAATTAGAAGCGCAACCGTTTTTAAAGCGAAATGATTATAGATGCGCGGAAAAATGATGAAAATTCTGAGAAAAATTTGAGATAGTTAGAGATGGTGACGAGCCCGAGGTTTTTTAAGAGAAAGAAGGCTGGAAGTTTGTATTTCAAGAATAGTGCCATGTACCCGGATGATAAAGAGCTAAAGAAAAAAAGTTGCTATTTGAGGCTCATAATGCGGTATTACATGCATCCTGGAGGGAATAAGATGTACCAGGACTTGAAACAGTTTTATTGGTGGAAAGAAATGAAAAGAGATGTGACTGAGTATGTGTCTAAATGTTTGGCGTGTCGGCAAAGTCAAGGCTGAACACCCAGTGCCAGGAGTTTATTCAAATCCTTCCAATTCCTCAATGGAAGTGGGGTAACATTACCATGGATTTTTGTGTCGGGTTTTCCCTCACACAACAAAAACATGACTCACAATACGGGTGATTGTGAATGGGCTCACAAAGTCGTGGCTGCGGTCGGATTGACTATTCTATGGATCGACTAAATTTGAGTTATATGTGGATGAAGTGTGCGATTGCATGGTGTGCCGTTGTATATTGTGTCGGATAGAGAGAGATGCGCGGTTTACATCAAGTTCTAGAAATTCGCAGTCGACTTTAGGCACTAAGCTAAATTTTAGTCTGACATTCCATCCGCAAACCGGATGGACGATCGAGGAGAGATTGATTCAAGTGCTTTCGAAGGTGTAGCCGAGGTTGTGTCATGGAATTTTGGGAAGTTGGATAGGTATATTCCATTGATGGAAGTTACTTTATAACAATAGTTTTCGATCAAGCATTGGTATGGCACCATGAAGCTTTATATGGTAAGATGTAGAACTCTGTGTGTTGGACGAATTAAATGACGTAAAGCGATAGGTTCGAGACATGATAAAGATCTGAGAAAGAGAAATCCTGATTATTCGGAGAGTTTAAAGGCGGCTGGCGATAGACAAAGTGGTATGTCAACCTAAAGAGGAGAGATATTAGATATAACATTGGGAGACAAAGTCTTTAAGGTATGTCACCGTGGAGGAAAGTTTTAAGGTTTGGTCGAAGCGAGGGGTGGAGTCCGAGGTTCGTAAGGGCCCATATGGATTAGAGCGTATTATTACATTGGCTTATCGATTGGCACTCCCTCTGGAGTTGACCAAATTATACGATGTGTTTCATGTGTCGATGCTTCGGAGATACCGCTCACGATGGTAGCACATACTAGGTGCAAGAAATCTGAATCTGAGAAAGGGTTGTCATGGTGAGGCAAAGACCATTACGGCTCGAGAGAATTAAGCGATTGCGGAACAAACAAGTACCATGGTGAGTTCTGCGGCAGCACCACGGTGGTAGAAGCTGCCGGGAGTCTCAGCAGCTGAGAGCACGATTATCAGCAACTCTTTGAATCGGAGTATAATTTAGAGACGAAATTTACAGGGGAGAGTTGTAACACCCCAATTATACCTAACGAGTTTATAACGAGTTTGGGTATAATAAACATAAAGAATATATTATTCGGAATAAAATAAAAATAAAAACAAAGTGAATATCATAAGTTAAATTTACAAATAATAAAAGAAGATTTATGAGCTATTGTAAAAATATTATAAATTGATTTGCAAATATTATAAGAGTTGGAGAGATAAAGTAAGAGTAAGGGATAAAGATCAAAAATAAAGGATAAGATAAGAAAATATCTTATTTTGGTCTTGGAGAAAAGGAGGAAGCGAATAAGGACAAGAGAGAAGAGAGGAAAGAAGAAGAAGAAAGAAGAAAGAAGATCAATTTATGGAATTACTAAATTTGAGTATTGGTATGGAATTTGAGTATAGTTTTGTATGGAAACTATGGGAGTATGGAAGTCTAGTTTTTGGTATAAAGTTTAGATACATAGTTTAAGAACCCTACATCTTGTGTATGGTTTGGGTTTGGAACTCTAAACTCATTTCTTGTAGGGTTGAGTTAAGAAGAGCTTTAAGGCTCCTAAATATGTGTTTGAGAAGGGTCTAGTTGCAAGTTGAACCCAGAAAATTCCCTATTGTCGATCATATGCAGTATCCGGATCTTAGAATGGGTTTTTGGGTCAGAAATACATAGAATTCAGAAGTAAGTCCTTCTAGTAAATTGTAGCCACATCAATTAACTTGATGTTAGGCTTTCGAATTTCTCGATTTGGACCTCTGTAGACTAAATTATGGTCCTTTTTGCAAGAAATTCAGTCCATTTAGATACAAGTGATTAGGTTACGCGATTCAGGTCAACTAGTAGGACCTTAGAACGAGTTTTGACTCGAAATAAAGAAATTTGGAGTAAGTCATGCAGGAAATTTGTAGCCACATCAATGAACTTGATGTTAGGCTTTTAAATTTCTCAATTCAGACCCCTATAGACCAAGTTGTAATTAACTTCTCTGAACGGTCGAAAGGGTGAGAGAGGAGTCAGCCATAGGGAATTAGATCAAATGGGGTCGGCGGACCTGCGTCTTGCGAAACTCAACTCGTCTTGAAGATTTCGACTCGTCATGCAGACTCAATCGTCATGCAGAGCTCAACTCGTATGCTTATGACTTGACAACGTTACGAAGAACAGAACCGTCTGTAGTGAGCTCGTCACTTCAGTGCGACTCGTCGGTCGAGGTCAGCTCATCCAGGGGCGGCTGCGCGTGACTCCCGGCAGGAGAGATCGCTCTCTCCTTCGTTTGAACTCCGATTTAGGTGTTCTTGGACTCTATGGAAGGCCCACATTGAGTCAGAATCCATCCGCTATGCCTGAGGAAGATATTAGATGTCAGACCGAGGTGTTAGACTGAGCTCGTCACTTCAGTGCAGCTCGTCGGAGTCCAGTCGACTCGTCAGGCCCGACTACGCATGACCTCCAACCGGAAGGTCATATCGCCGTTTGAACTCCGATTTGGTGTTCTTGAACTCTATGGAGAAACTCATTGGGTCAAGAATCCATCCATGTATGCCTGAGGAAGATGTCAGACCGGGTGTTAGACTGAGGCTCGTCGCCGGTGCAGGCACATCGAGTCGAGTCAACTCGTCAAGGCCCATTGCGCGCATGACCTCCCGACTTGGAGAGTCATATATCTCCTTGATTTGAACTCCGATTTGGTGTTCTTGGACTCTATGAAAGCCCATTGAGTCAAATCATCCCTTATGCCTGAGGAAGATATTAAATGTCAGACCGGTATTGGAGCTGAGCTCGTCACTTCAGTGCAGCTTGTCAAGACTGACTGCGCATGACCTCGACTTGGAAGGTCACCATCTCCTTCGTTTGAACTCGATTTGGGTGTTCTTGGACTCTATGGAAAGCTCATTGAGTCAGAATCCATCCATATACCTGAGGAGATGTCAGACCGAGGTGTTAGACTGAGCTCGTCACTTCAGTGCAACTTGTCGATCGAATCGACTAAGTCGAGACTAACTGCATGACATCTCGACTTACAGGAAGTCTATATCTCCTTAGTTTGAACTCCGATTTCGTATTGGACTCTATGGAAAGCCCATTGTCAGAATCCATCCATATGCCTGAGGAAGATATTAAATGTCAGACCGGGTGTTAGACTGAGATCGTCGCCCCGATTAACGGCTGTTCGATTCGGTCGAACAAGTGAGCGGCTGCGGCGACCTCCCGACGCCCGGAGGAGTCATAACTTCTTGTCGACCTCTGGTTAAGTGTTCTTGGACTCTATGGAAGAAGCCCATTGGTCATTCATCATTAGATAGAATGATAAGATTGGAACTCATATTGGTCGGAAAACATGAAAAGCGATGAGCTCTGTAGGTAAGCTATAATGGTTATTCATATTATTATGAATTCGCAATAACTTCGTAAGCATCTGGGGTAAAAGCGTAGTTATTTATGCATCTGATGAACGTAAAATACAAATTTATGAATAAATGATTGTACCCATATATATATATCACATATGATGCAGATGACAATAATTATTCGGGGAATATGAGATATCTCACGAGGTATAAAATACACATTGATTATGCGCTTAGAACTGGTAGGATGATGAGGCATGCCTGGCCAGGGAAAATAAATCTGCGGCCTGAGTTGATGTGAGGCCCGTTTAGATTGATGACATAGATCCCGTTTGGATCACGGTGGCCCCGAAAGAGGTCACCCGCGACGCCTCTCAGGGCCCTCATGGAATAGGTCAGCATGCCGTGCCGGTGATGATACCTTCTGGGTATATTATCGCGGCGCCTTGGGCCCCTCATGGACCAGCTGTTTACGTCGTTGGGCATCTGGCGCCTTCGGGCCTCATGGACCAGCGTTTCATACGGTGAATAGCGCCTTCGAGCCCTCATAGTTATAGTTTCCTGTATCCACTTCTAAGGTTTATCGGACATGAAACATAGAAAATAGCAGTATATGCAAAGGAAATGTAGAGCATATACTGGCTTGTGATATGAGAAATGCTGCTAACATGATGATAGTATCTGATTACAAGAACAAAGAATAGAAATTACAAGATGACATGAAAAGTATATGAATACCAGTTATGAAATGAAACTGGTTATGAAAAATGAATATATGAGAAATGATAAGAATTTATAAATGTTATATGTGTTATGTAGTTGTATAAAGGGTGGTGACTCTTAATAAGTCATATTCCCACTAAGCGTAAAGCAGCACGGGTGTTCAATCCGTGTAGATGCGAAGAAACAGAGGACGGACAATCCATCGGAGTCAAGGCCACACATCGATAATTCCTTGAAACCTTCAAGTCTATTTGTATATGAAATTTTGTAAACCAATGTAAATATTGTAAATGTTGAACATTTCCATATATGGAGCTTGTATATATTTGTAATCCTTTACTACGAGAATGTAATACAAGTTAATTGTTTAACATTATATGAATATGTAAGTGTAAAGGTTATAAGTTTTAAAAAAAAAAAAAAAATGACCCCACTTGACACCCTATGCCGAGTTGGGGGCGTCACATTTTCAGTTAACGATTTGACCATTTACTGGTTATTTTGTTAAGACGTCACACACAACTCATACATACAATGCTCAGAAAGATTACATGCAATAGAATGAGACAACTCATAGACATAAAAGGAAAAGCCTCTTTTTATTCCAATCAGATTACATTCAGTTACAATCAGTGGTGTCATTGACTACATCTTGAAAGAACTCAGTACAGGTAGTTCCCTCAAAAAAAAAAAAAAAAAACTTCAGGAAGAAAAAAGGAAAATAAAATGGGAGAAGACCATAAAGGTGGAAAAGAGGAGAAGAAGAAAGGGATGGAAGGAGTTTGTGCAGAAAAAGCAAGGGGAGAATGGGATGTGGAAGAAAGATGAAAGAAGGAGAGGGAGAAGGAGAAGGATGAGAAGAAGAGCGGAAATGGAGGAATTTGGCCTTGAGAAATGCACCGCCCTCGAGCGCATTCCACCCCAGCCGCGGAGCTGGGAATAGCATGACTCCCATAAAGGGGAGACTAGGGAAAACCTGGCTCCTGGCGAAGTCGACAAAGCTGAACTAGAATCTTGGGGAGGATCCCAGTGAAGACGGCCCGGACTTGGCAGCCATCTACGCCCGGTTTCGAGTTACGCACGGAAAGCGAGGGTATTGAAATATAAACTCGCACTTGATGAAGCCGCCACCATTTAACAAGAAGGCAAGCACTCAAAAGTCATCCGACGTTCAAATTCTTTATAATCGGCGTAAAGGCGTTCGCACCTTTCAGTCGAAGTCGAATGGCTACTTGCTGTGGCTCACTCGGCGAGTTAAGTCTATACGGGCGGGCTGGCAGCTACACGAGAGTCGGTCGGCTGGTACATCGTCACTTTCGGCCACGCCGAGCCCGGCGGCTCACTTTGGCGGTCGTCTCTGCTGGGCCGATCGCAGCCACGAGGAGTCGGTCGGCTCGGTACACATCATGCCAGGCCCGCGGCGCCAAGCCCGGCGGCTCCGCCGGCGGTTGTCTCTTGAGTCACGCTACGGGGAGTCAGATCATTTCGGGCTACATCGCCACTCGGTATAAGCGCCCGGCCAGGCTCACTTCGGCGAGTTCGATCTACTGCAGACGAAGTCCACGCTACTGAGTCCAGTCGGTAGAAATTTATCCACTCGGCCGGCGCCGAGCCAGCTGACTCACCGGCGGGTTCGCCACTCACGGGCGAGTCCGCAGCCACTGAAGTCGGTCGGCTCGGGCTACATACGCCCTTTCGGCCACGGCGCCGGAGCCAATGGCTCGCCCGGCGAGTTAAGTCACACTGCAGACGAGGTCATGCTACGAGGAGTCGAGATCGGCTCGGGCTACATCGCCCGCTCGGCCGCGTAGCTCGGCCGAAGCGGCCTCACTCCCGGCGGGATTCGTCTACTTTCTGGGCGAATCCGCATTGCACGAGGTGGATATTTCGAGTACACATCGCTTCGGCCCGCGGCGCCGGGAGCCCGGCCCGGCTCACTTTGGCCGAGACCGTCTACTGCGGGACGGATCACCAGCCACAGTCGAATCGGCTCGAAGTACGCCGTCACTTTCGGCCCGCGGCGCCGGAGCCAGCTCATTTGGCCGAGTTGCGTCTACTTTCTACCGGGCGGAGTCACGCTACGAGAAGTCAGGTCATTTCATTTACATCGCCGCTCCAGCCACGGTGCCCGAGCCGGCGACTCACCCCGGCGAGTTAAATTGTACCCTCCTGAAATCCGCGCTACGAGAGTCGGTCGGCTGGTTACACATCGCCACTTGGCCTGCCGTCCAGAGCCCGAGTTCCACGATTGGCGAGTTCACATGCTCTGGCTTTGCGCCTGGAGTTCACGTTGGCGAGCTCGCGCAGTCGTTAATGAGCTCCTCAGCGGTTCACACAAACGAGCTTATTGATAGTCCGTAGGCAGGCTCCTCTGGCAGTTATAGAGCGGGCTCCTCCCAACCGTTAGGATAAAAGCGAGCCTCTCCCGGCCAATTCACATTGGCGAGCTGCGCGGCGGCTCACGTCAAGCGAGCTCGACCATTCACCTCGAGGCCATGCGGCCCTAAGGAAGTGGTCGCTTCCGACGACTCGGTAAACCAGACGTTAGCTCACGTTGAGCTGAGCCCACCATTCTGCATAGACCATCTAGGCCCTGAGGCGATTCAACTCGAGCAAGTCATCAGGCGGAGCGAGTAAGCTCATTTTAGCGAGTTCATCTACCTCGGCCTGGCCAGAAGTGGTATGTTTGGATCGACTTGAGCTTCCGCGGCTACTCGATCATGCGTTGCACGACCTCGCGACTCATTTCGCTTCGGATGTGAGGGAAGCCACCGCCTTATAAGCGGCCAGCTAGAATGACCTTCGTTTATCACCAGCGCTACGGCCCGAGCGCTAAATGGTAGCCACGCACATCGGCCATAGAATCGGCATCAATATATTTCGAAGCGTCATCTCAAAATGGAGGTCAAATATGACCGTCTTGAAACTTACGGAGCGACCCTGCGAGAGATAGGGCGAAAGCTTCATCAGCGAGCGAAGTATGACGACCTCTTAAGATCGAAATCATATGAATAGAGCGAAATTGCGCTGCCCGCGACCTCGGCATTGTGAAGTAAAGAATCCCCGTCTCCACCAACTCGGGGCTCCGGATCTTTCCTCCTCGCCTCTTCCTCTCTTCGAGGAAGGCGACAACCTTCTCCGTTGGGAGTTCAGACGGTAATGGAGTGTATTAATAGCAGCCCCTTTCAGCGCCCGCTCGGGGGATCCTCTGCCTACGGCCGGACCACTGAATGGGATCGCTGACTCAAAACTATAGGAGCCATAATCCGTCTGGTTATGGATATGAGGACGGGAAGATGAAAGATGCTAACCCGGAACTTTGACCAAGTCGGCTATCTTTCTCGGCGAGTGCGAGGCTTCCGTTTCCTACTCGGGGTTTTGAACACACCACCTCGAATGGTATGATTCCCCACGAGAGATGGTTTAGCGGCGAAGGGCTGCGGGAGGAACTTTTGCCATTGGAAGGAGGTGAAGGCCTCGAAGCGGCGGTCAGTGGACCCCGAGACCGTGGGGTACAGGAACATCCGACGATCGACTTCGTGTAGGCGAGAGGACACTCGGTGACATGGCCTTTCAGTTATCTTCATGAGATCAATTCGAGCCTTTGAGAAGCATGTAGGCGGTCTGAGTCGGTGCCAGGTGACCACACCATGAGTTATAACCAAAGCGGAAGCGAACACTCCACGAAAGATTCTCGGGGTAGTCGAAACCCACACGAACGCCAGTGTCAGTCCTTGTCGAAGGATCATACTCCCAATTGCGACCGCTAGAGAGAAATAGCGTCACCGGCTATGGGAGGAGGGAAAATCGGGAAATCGTAGGAGGAGCGGAGCCTTTAGAAAAATAAAAGAAGCTCGGATGTCTCCTTGGGCTAAAAGGTAAGAAGCAAGGCTATCTTTGGGAACACTTGAGCCCCACATCCACTAAAGAAACCAAGCGGACTAACCAAAATACCCTGACCATTGGGTGCGGGATTTAGGCGGGACCACGTTGAAATCTTGAGCCTTTTTATGAAGGGGTGCGGAGGAGCTAACCGTTATGAAGGCCGCCGAGAAGAAACACACACCATCCTAAACACGGAGACCACATAGAGGGTCAAAACATCGGGGGACCACACTCGAACGCCAAAGGGAAATTTGATAGCACAGCAAAAATGGCCCCATATGAAGGGCCAGAGCCTTGCTAGGTCCACGGTTAAAGCATCTTGAGCGGATCTGAGATATTAGGCCCCGAGGGGTATTTGTCGGGCTCACTTTCCTTGCCCTTGTCGAGGGAAGGGGGCTTCTCGGAACATCCTCGAACATCGACCAAGCGGTTGGAGACACCACTAGTTAAGTCTGAACCGGTAATAGCGAAGAATCACCATCGTCTGCGAGAGAAAGAAGAAACGACCCGGACCCATAATGGTGGATAATGAAAACAAAATTCATCAACCCAAACAGCTTCGTCTTGTCGCACAGGATAGAAATCAGAAACAAAGGTGCGTGGACCCAAAAATACGACGAGAAAGATTATCCCGAAAGACAGCGGAGAAAGACTACGCACAAAAAGGCTCGAGACGAGAGACTAAGAGAGAAGGAAGTCGAACTCTAGCTAAAGGCAAAAGAAAGGTCCCAGCGAAGCGGTGGCACCTGGGACGAAGGATGTCATGAAAGAAACAAAAGGAAACTAAAGGAATAGGAGAAATGGCGCGAATCGAAAGTCATGTTATCAAGACAAATAGCGGCGACGAAGCCCTAACTTCATCCCGGCCGGCAGACACGTGGAATTTGCACCCAAAGCGAGACACGTTACAGCCCTTGCCAACGTACACCGTACCTGAGAATTTTGAGGCAACGATAGGGGTTAAAAAATAAGGCTCATAGGCCCACATGGGGCCCGAAGAGGCCCATTGACAAAACATTGAGACTGTCCATTTGAACCGAGGAGAGGCGTGCGTTGGAGCGTTTAGGCGCTTATGTGACATTGAGTCTTTGGTGCCGACCCGGAATAAGGGCCAGCCCGATTAACCCAGACCAATTATGGGAAGTCTCGCGAGATCTGAGAAAATAGAATAGTCCCGATAATATATTATTCCGCAAGATCGACGTCAATCGGATCACACGACCAGAAGGAAGGTGCTCCCACGAATGAAGCTACTATTTCTATATCCATCACCAAATCGTCTCGATAATAACAAAAATCTGCATCCGATAGAGACAATCCATAATCACCATCAGTGGTTGAACATCTACTATAAATACAAAGGCCACCCCCATCGATTGAAGTATGCGCAAAAAAAAAACATCTGTAAATCTGCGGTGTAAGCGGTCTCTCTTTTGCTCAAAAAGACAACGACTAAGGCATCGGACAATGCGAAGGCGAAAGCCTCATGACCCCGCTGCATTCTTGTTTTTGCAGAGGAGCGATACCTTCAAACCCGTCGCAAACCAGCCCGGTGATCCAGCTTCAGTCAGGCGATCCGGCTTCCCATTGCCCGGCCCTGCCTTAGCCTTGTCAGGTTCAAACGAGAGCGCACAGCTCCGGCCAGTTCCGTTAGAAAAAGGCATCATCATTAGTATTTATTTATTTATTTTGTAAGTCGAAGTGAGATTTTATAACACAAAAACCAAAATTGAAACATAATCGGGTTCCGTCTCGATTTGATTTCTGGTTAGGCTAACCTCTAAATATATTGGAAAACTTGTTGAAAGTTTGGGTATTATATTTCAAACTCTGATTTCTAATAATTGTATATTAAAACTTTAATAAATTGAGCAAATAATTGGATATTTATGATTTAAAGAGAGAATATGGATTTTAAAGATTTTCTTTTCTTTTTTGGGATATTGAAAAAATAAAATAATAATAATAAGATTCGATGAGACTGGACCATGACCAGCCCACCCCAATATTTCTTGAGTTAGCCCAAACTTTGCCACAAAGATAAATCTAAAGTGGTCAAACTACGAGGCCCAAGAATGGAATATATATACATAATAACTTTAGATTAATTAGAACTACTAAATTGAGTTAATCCTGTTATATTCATTTATTTTAAATAATTAAAGCTTGACAATGAAATTACTATTTCATTTAGAACATCTTTTATCAGAATAAAAATTAAATTATTGTTTTTATATGAAATATTTTATTTGAAAGATAAATTCAAAACTCATTCCAGAAAATTTGTTTGATATTGTTTTATTATTAATTTATTTAAATTACTAAAATTATAGACATTAAGTTATTATTCTAAATTTATATATATATCACATGCACTTTCAACTTCTTCTTTTTTGACATCAATTCACAGACCCAAAAAATAAGTTGAGAGAGGCAAAAACACTAGGTTATGTTTGATTTCTAAAAGTACTAATTAAGAAAAATGCTCAAGAAAGAGTATTTTACGATATTTAATTGTCTAATAAAATTTAAACACAATGATCTCACTTAGTGGATTTAAAGGGGATCTAGTGCTGGGAGTATATAGAAGGATCAAGGATTCGAGTCTCATGATAAAGGAATACTACGTTTTCGAAAATAAAACATGTACAAAAAATTAAATATAAATAAAATTACTTTAAAAAACTTACAAATACGGAACTAAAAATAGGCGTCGTAGGGCTTAGTCGTTTCCCACAAATTTGTCCACCAAGATTCGATATGGACCCCCCACCCCCTGGCCCACCCCCTTATTGTGGTATCGTGGCTTTTGGGCCCTAGGCCAGCACCTTTCGATAGGCCCAGCCTTGATCTGTGAGGCCCACCCTTCAGCCCTCACTCATTGAAATGGTCACCAGACGACTCACAATGGCCCAAGTCACATGCGGAATAACAGATGCTTGATATGGATCCCCCAAGCCTAGTTTGGGATCGAGTCCCCATTCGGCCATCCTCACCGTATGGGAAGTTTGTTATAGATAAATATATTAAGGAGAGAATTACGCGTAGGATATTTATCCAATGATCTCCAAGTATCCAAATTTCATATGTCTCAAAAACATAAATCTTTAATAAGGAAAAATTAGTCTTTGATAAGGAAAGA
Organism: Tetrastigma voinierianum; assembly: GCA_016808115.1. Classification (NCBI taxonomy): domain Eukaryota; kingdom Viridiplantae; phylum Streptophyta; class Magnoliopsida; order Vitales; family Vitaceae; genus Tetrastigma; species Tetrastigma voinierianum. Next base: position 78,083 of record JAEQBH010005214.1, read on the forward strand.
TATATTTTATCACCAAAATCACGAGATTATATTTCTCATAATCTTCAAATATTGATATAAAACAAAGCTACTCACGAGGGAAGGTATGCGAATTCCAAATACGTGAACTCCTTCTTCCTCTTCTCCATCATTCTTGACTTAATCCTTCGGAGGCGGTCAGCCATGTCGTCGTCAGACCACTTTTTCTGCGAGGTTTACATCGTCGTAATGCCCGAGGAAGTCGGGCCGATCCATGTAACGACAATTGGCGCCGTCTGTAGGAATCGAACAAAAAGTCTCATCGACGACGTGTAAGAGCTTGGCTCCAACGGCTATCCAATAGCTCGTCGCCTCCAGTAGCTTCGACGGTTCCCCTTTCCACATCTTCTTCGTCTGACACAGTTGCAATGACCAGCAACCTGGTGATCCAGTCGTCCGAAGATCAATTTCTTCATTGGCGTCAAGACATGGAGAAGAAGCAAGGCGGATGAGGAGTGCGAGGATCGCGTTGGACATGCACCCAGCGTGAAAATGATCGTTTGTAGACGGAGTAGAAAAAGGCGTGAGCTTGGCGGAAAGAGATCTTACAGACGGCGGTCGAGCAAAGCGCCGCTCGCGATAAAGGAAAGGGTACCGTCTTCCACGGCGATGTAGATCTGCTAGCGAGCCGATGAGTTGTCGCCAGTAGCTCGCGAATATTTAATAAGAAAAATAGAAATTATCTCTCTATAATAAAGAAGTCAGTATAAAACAAAAGACTCCCCACTTGAAAAAAGATTTACAGATTCCAATTCATTGAATTTCTCTTTTTTCTTTTCTCCATTTTTGTCGTAGTTATTGACGGATCGTCGTTTCTTTGGTTTTACATCCCATCGTTGATGTCGAATATCAAATAAATCACGAAAACAACGAGGTTAATAAAAAGAAATATAGTCAAACATTTTACTTAAGTTAGTAAAAAATTAAAATAAATAGAGGACTCAATTGCATGCATTAAATTAAGGGTTAAAGTTAAGACCATTTTGCTTTGACAAGGCAGGATGAGCGACGATCGAACCGGTGAAATAGGTCGGTTCATTTCACAATTTTTTTTGTTTTTTAAGATAAAACGACGTCGTTTTGATGCTTTTTACATCGAAATGATTATGTTTTGCTTAGAATTAGAAAGCTTATAAACTAATAACTGTGGGTACCATTGGCGGGCGATTTAGCCGTCAGTGGCCCACGAGGCACAGCCAACTGCTTTCGGTCCGTAGGCCACGATGGGACTGACCTAAAATGTCGGCCTAAGATAGTGAATAGGCCCAGGAGCGCCTGGGAGACTCTCCGCCCGGGCGCTCGGGCACCTCTCACCTCGGATGCCTCATTTTCCAATGCGCCTAGAGCCGAATACTCTTGCCTGGGATGCTTCCTTCTGCCGATCAACGACTCTATACAGAAGCTAAGCGGCCCAGCCAGATTTGGCGATATAAGTATATTGCTCGATAATCAATGCCCATGCCAGCGGAATGAAAGGCTACTCTAACAACGACTGTTAGGAAAGTTATTTACATAAAAGAAGAATAAGTCATCCTTAGAATGAGGAAGTACCTTCACTTATCTGTTTTATTGGAAGAAATCGTCATTTCTCAGTAGAAGGTCGATCCATGATCTCCTGTAAAATATAAAGAATCCTTTGACAGTATGATATTCTGATTGAGATAGCTACGATTTTTAACACTCAATCTACCAAAAATGGTAATTTTGCCATCAGATAGACGACAGAGCAATGCCCATCGTCTTCTTGTTATTTTGTAGGTTATGTGATCTCGATTGGTGGTTGGTAGATAAACCAATCAGTGGTCTGAGAATTCCAAAAATCTTCTATTGCTTAAAAAAAAATAAATGTCTTTGTGATTATGATTATTTTATATATTATGAAATTATATATTCTTCTTAATTAAATATATTTATATAAATAAGTTTTTTGATTTTTAATATGTTTTCATCTTTAAACGTATATATTTTTAAAAATAAATTTTAAAATACTTTATTTATATAAAAAATAAATAATATCTTAAATATTGTAATTATATATTTTAAAAATTTAAATAATAAATTTTAAAACCTATGGAGTGACAACGAACCGATAACGGAATCCGATAAAATTATCAGTTTGATTTTTTAGACGTGATGGAATTGAACAATAAATTTTTACTTAGATCCTGATTCTTACGAATCCGATTCTTACCATAATGATAGCCTTGATGTTATCATGGCCAAAGCCTGATCATCGAAGACTTGCTCTCTCCCGCTGCATCTGGATCTGCAACATCATCTTCCTCATCGTAAAACTCCATCAACTCATCCACCATATCCAAATCAGCTTCACTACTCTCACTCTCAACAACTCCACTGTTCATCTTCTTCTTCCGCTTCTCAAAAATATATCGATATTTTATCAATGACCATCAAAACGTCTAGCCTTCACCAACCACTTAGGTCAAACTCCTTCCCTTGGATCCCACCCCGACCATGGAGATAAATCAACCCAAATTAAAAGCCCAAACAGCCTCGAAAAACTCCTGCAATATCTTCACAAACTCCTCCTGTTCTTCGGAGGAAGACGGCCCGAACGCCGCCCTGTAAGTTTATGTTCTTCTACGTCAAATCAACGCCAGTTCATGACGTTGACGGAAACCCGCATTTTCGATTGGTTTGAATCATCGAGATCGACTTCTTCCTCACCGACGCCCATGACTCCGCCCGTTCCGGCTGAAAAGCATAACCTGGTCCTTCCTCATCTTCCGCCACGACGGGCCGTAGTTGGCAGGCCATGTCGGCTGTCATTGCGTCAGATACGTTATCATCTTACCCCGAACCAAAGCCGGTCTAGGAAGATGCTGTCCTGAACCTAGAAAAACTGCTGGGCCATTTCGGGTTGGAGACTGCGATTACATATACGCTATACCCATCTTCATGTGGACCAGGCCGCCGTACAACTCGCTGGAAGCTTCGCGGTCCAGTAGGTGAGTTGATCCATCATCAGCATGTTTCGATGATCGAGCCTTTGGGGCCTGGTGAGTATGAGGGTTTCCATCGAAAATAGTGAAAGGAGGAGAGGGAAGAGTATGAAGAGGGGAGGGAGGTGGGATAGGAGAGGAGAGGTTGCAGTAAACCATATGGCTGGAACTCGAAGGTTTGTGCGTTTGTGTGAATCGATGAGTTGTGAAGATGGTTTTCTTATAGTGGTATGAATTCGGATTATTCCATACGTACGAATGGTAATAGTTAGGTATGCTCAGATTTTCTTCGGAGTTATTTTTAAAAAAAATATTAATGATACTTTTACTGTTTGTTTGTTTTTTTTTTTTTTTTTTTTTGGAGTTTCTCATAAAGGTTTACCTCCTTGATTAATTAAATGTATCATGACATGATTCTTGCTGTCTCTACATGAATTTGGATTGAATTGAGTTGTTAAATGATGTAAGTTAGTCATGTCCCAATAAGCGCGTTTATAAGGCTGGCAAGGGTTTTATGAAGCTAGAAGTGGAGCCAAATATCATATTATTGGAACGACAATGGTACTGTTTTTTGTATTTTCCAAATCTTTTCTTGAAATGCCCGTTTTACCTTCCAAATATATAACTCATACTGTATTTGAAATTTTCCTATTCTGTATCATGATAAAGAGTGAAGAAATCAGAGAAAGATATGAAAGCTAAAACATAGAAAAAATAATACACAAATGGTCAGAACTATATACACCTTATCTTAAACCAGCCAATAGAAATCAACTCTTCTACGTATGCATAGGACACTATCCGCTCTTCACTTAAGGGCACGTGGCTAAAAAACAAATTGTTTCCTCATTATAAACATCTGTAAAAAACAAATTATTTACAAATGTTTATAATGAGGATAATTAATTCCTTCGCAAAATTTTCAGGTATAGCCCTATCTTCAACATGTAGGGCCTATGTTGATTTTCTGAGCAGTACAGAGAAAATGTGTCATAATTTTCCTCAATATTATAAAAAATCTAAATTCTTAAAATATGAGAATATCATAATATAAAAAACTATTATTAAAAGATTATTAACTACTAAAAAAAACTTTTTTATTTTATGTGGTATTATAAATAACAATGATAGCAATAAATTATTTTAGTTTGAATAAAAATTAAATATCTTTTTATTTAGCAAAAAACATGAATTTGGTAAAAAAAAAAAAAGAAACCGAATAATTTAAATACTATTGCAAAGTAATCTCCATATAAATTATTATGGATATTGTCTTTAACAAGTGTATTTTTATTTTTATTAATTTTCTTTATCGATATTTATGTGAAATATAACGATATATTTAGATATTCAGTAGAATTAAGTCTTAGATATATCAATAAGAATTAAAATCACGATATATCATATAAATCCGATATTTTGATCCTTGTGGACATCGTAGGGCCATTGCCTACCGCCCCGACTCAAAGGGAGCTATTACTAGTTGCCACCGACAATTTCAGTAAATGGATAGAAGCCGAAGCCTTCGCATCCATCAAAGATATAGAGGTTGTTCAGTTCGTATGAAAGAACATTATGTGTAGGTTCGAATACATGTCAGTTGCAGCAAACAATAAGCGGGTCGATGGCAGATATACAAGAATTTTGCATCGGATGCAAATCAAAAAACTTGTACTCGACCCCACAGTACCCACAGCAATGATGGTGACATTTGTCAGACTCTCCTGCTCAGGCTAAAGCTTTTGCATTCATTAAAGGAAAAATGGGTAGAGAACTACGGAGGTTTCAATAGACCCTCTGAGAACAACGATCGAAGCCGACTGGTATCATGTTAGCCCTCACACATATGAATTGAAGCCCGTATTCCCACCTAAATCGGGATGCCGTCAAATTCTTGAAATCAATTGCAAAGTGCTAGACTTGATTTACAGTGTGAACTTTGGGAAGCGACAGTTGTGCACATAGCATCATACCAACAGAGACTGGCAAACTTGCACAACTGACGCGTAAAGTCGCGTACATTCCTACACGGAGAATTAGTCTTAAGAAAGTGCTTTGAAAAGCGAAATCGCTTTGATTAGTACGAATAGTGCAATTTTGAACCTTGTTTATAGCGGGTTTTATGCGCTTTGCGTACTAATCATTCAATAACTCAGATTGATACATTGGGTCCGGCTATCACGATGACATTTTGTAGCTATTTTAGTAGTTTGCGGTCGAACACTTTCCTAATTCCTCGGTCCGATTCAAACACGATGAACCGGCCAGGAATTCAAAGATGCAAGATCAAATCAAAGAAAGAAATGGGCAAAATTACGAAGAGGGCTAATTTCATTGAAATTTTGGGGTTGCAAATTTGGCAGCTTACCTGCAAATTCGCGAGGTTAATTTTATAACTGCGAAATTTATGAAGTTGCCAGTCACCCATAACCTCACGAACTTTATACTCACATGCCTCACTTTGTTGGCCTTTTTGATCCCACTTGTTGAGATGGTTTTATACAAAGTTACCCTTATGTAATTTTGGTTCTTTATAACACTTTTGTAATTTCCTTATTTACGAGCCTATATAAAAGCTCGGTATGCTATGTCGGATCAAGCTTTTGTCAACAAATCAATCGGTGAGCCTTGACTTATCACTGCGCTGTGGTGATTTTCTCTTCTTCTCCCTTCACTTTCTTGCATTTTTTCTTGGTTTGCCAAACACCCCTTGATGATGACCGTCAAGGGATGCTTAACTAATCTGATCCTTGAAGGGAAGGAGCGTGGGTGTTGTTTTGAAGCAGGCGCATGTTCTCATGCTCTTCATGTTTGTGTTTAAAATTGTTGTGACCTTGCTTTACCACCATAGGTTGAAATCTCTTATGCATGCTCTCTTTTAATGTGTATTTAATGAAATTTTGGTTGAGTCAGATCTTTCTTTCGTTGCCCCAGGGCCGGTGATTAGTGTCCTATTGGTTATCTGGTGGAGTGTTTTTTGGGAATGTGTTTTTCCTTTGCTAGGGACATTTTATGCCTAATGAAATGACGGGACCGGACAGGATACCCTCGGTTCCGGGGTGGTCACTTTAGTGAAGTCCCAGCATGTCTGATCCTAGGGAAGGTACGATGGAACTCCCACTTTAAGAGGAGGGAAGTAAACACATGCATTAATTTAATATACCAATTATATATAAAGGCCCACTACATATATAGATAAGATGTTGCAAAAGTTGATAAATATCAAAGCATTCTAAGAGTATTTGTGAATTTAGAGTGCAGTAGAGATGAATAAGTCAATACATAAAAAACAAAAGCGGATAGATGCGATAGTGTCTTTGCGGTTGTGTGGGAAGAGCGATGTCGAATCTGGCGCGAAATAAGGCGCTACATTTGTCTAGACTGAGAACGAATTTAAGTAATGTGTGAGATAATAAATCTCAGTGAGTGGCATAGTTTATAATGAAAAATAACATTCTTTTTATTTGCAAAGATTTCTTCTCTCAAAAACCTCCCGTCAACTCTTTTTAAAGTTTCCACGTTTAAAAAGTACATTTCACAAAACCCGACTTTACCCAAGTCCGACATATGTAAATCATGCTCAACAATTTAAGCGAAGCACAATGTTAAGAAAACTATAATCACGAGCTATTACCTGACATAAAGCCAATCATAAAAAGCATGTATATACCGTGTAATAAAGTAACCATGAAATGCACCATAACCATAAGTATTAAAATAGTTATACCATGTGTTCGAAATCAACGGCATTGCCATACCATGTACCGCTATCATAAGCCAGGTCGGTAAGCCCGACCTCACGACATGGCAGCTAATGAAGCCTGTGTTACACAGGAGGCCATCACGTGGCCCAGCGATGACCTCGAGGGTAGGCCCGGAGCCATCACGTGGCAACTAATAAATCTCAGATAAGCACAGCCATCATTTCTAATAAACCTCCAGGTGAGTTTAGCCATCCGTGGCACCCTAATAAACCTCAGGTGAACACAGTATCAACGTGGCGACTAATAAAATCGTTTTCTTCTCACATGTACTTTGACAATCTTAAATGTCAATTAGATTACACAAAATCTCAGATCCATTTTTTTTTTAAACAATGGTTTTCAAGGTAGTTTGCAACCTCAATCCACGTACCCAAAATATCAAAATACACAGACTCATCCACAGACTCATTTCAGCTTCAACGGTTAAAATGTTGACAAAATTCGCCAAAATGATAACATTTTTATATGAGACCGATAATCACATTTTGTATACAGCAACCATTTGATCAACGATATATATGTAAAATATTTAATCGTAGATATATCAACATAATACCCCGAATAATTTAAAAACATATAAACCACTCCTTTCTTCTGAGGCCTTTCAGTCTTATCCTCATGAGGATCGTCTCCCGACTCGGCGTGAGTGCTTGTAATATAAATAAAAATACCGCCGGCTCGATGGTGGAACCCGGCGACATTAGGATGCCCACTGAACTCGATGTAATTTTAAATTATGAACCCATTAATTTGACCTGGCGGGCGTGATTATACGATTATTGCCCTATGGGCGATGCACCGAAAATTTGGGCTTTTACGCCCCGAGGAGCTCATTCTCTAAATTGAATAGTCGATAATTCGTAAACATCGATTCCCTTAATCGACTCAATTTCTTGACGATTGGTACTCGTTTTAGTCGAATGGAAAACCTGACCATGATGTCAAAAAATTCTAGAAGCCATATATCAATGGAAGCTGAGACCGGGGAACTCATCGGTGCATTTGTAGTCCAGCCGATTCTTTGTGGTGTTTGGAAACTCTATCGATCGTCGGCTGACTTTGTTTCGTCGTAACTTTCAAACGTTGAGGAATGTCGTAAAGGGACCACGAGAAATGAGTTCGGAGGGTCCCGAAAATGATGGAAATGAGGTATGGGTCAGCACAGGAGATCGTAGAAAAACACAAAAATCCAAATGACCGAGTTTGCGGGCTCTTAGAGCGTAACCAGCCGTAAATCCGTGGAGGCGCGTCCAGGTGCGTAGGCCCGGGAAAATTTTAGGCCGAGTGCGTCTCGATCCTCCCCTCCTCTTTGGCGGCGCGTGTGTGCAAGGTGGGTGGCCGGAGTCGCCTCCCACGGTTGAAACTTGAACGGCCTGAAAATGGGTCAAAATGACCTAGTTTGGTGCTCACGGGTTTGGGGTGTTTTTCTAGGGTTTTTGGAGCTTAAAATGAGTGTTCTCGGGGCTGTGGTTCCTTTGGCACACAATGTGCTTATGTATAGGGCTTAGGGTCGCTTTCACGTAAAACATTGAAGACAACTTGGACACTACTAAAACATCATTTATTTGAACTCCCTGTATCGTGAATCTTTCTATTCGTAAGTCTGATTTTGACGCGAACCCAAGCCTATGAACTCGTGACGACAAGCTAATGTAAATGATGTCTTAGTCAACCCAAAACTATGTATCCTTGAAAAAATCAACTTTGGTCCACATACTAAGTGTTGGTCAAACCTAGTCAAATTTGGTTAAACCTAGTCAACTTGGTCAAACGTGTTACAAACTTGTATTATTTGGTACGGGTCATTACAATCTACCCCCCTTAAAGAAAAAATTTCATTCACCTAAATTCCTGCACTGTCATGGAAGAGGTGAGGGTACTCGTCTCAAAAGATGATTCGTCCTCCCACTCCCAAGTTGCCTCTTCGACTAGGTGGTTTCTCCAAAGGACTTTCACTAAGGATATTGTCTTGTTATGGGCTCCTTCTCTTCTCACCTGTATGTCCGTGACCAAGCTGCTCGTAGGATGTCATCCCGCCCGATCTCCGCATCTCAACCACATGTGAGGAACTGGGATATACTTTGCGGAGCAATGGAGATGTGGAAACATTATGGGACTGCGAGCCTCCAAGCAAGTCTAATCTTATAAGCCACTCGACCTATCCCTCTCAACAATCTCAAAAGGTCCAATGTAGGACTAAATTTTCCTCGCTTCCCAAAACGTACTACGCCCTTCCAAGGAGAGAGCCAAAATACTCGATCTTCAACTCAAACTCAAGATCTTTTCCTTCTGGCTGTCCATAGCTCTGGGCTTCATCTGAGCCGCTTCAACTCCGGCACGTATGGGCTATTAACCTCGTCTGATCGCCGCTTGTACAACTGGGGCCTAGTAACTTCCTTTCACCCGGCCTCATTCCAACATAATGGAGTGCACATTGCTTCCCCATACAATGCCTCATAAGGTGACATCTCAATGCTAAGAGTGATAGTTGTTGTTATGGTGAACTCGCCAAAGCAGATATTCATTCCAATGTCCCTGAATCAAGCAAAGACGCATGACCTCAACATATCCTCTATGTCCCTAATAGTCTCCGATCGCCCATCGGTCCGGTGCGAAAACTGCATCAAATTTAACCCCACACCCAGCTCCTTCATCAATCTCTTTCAAAAAACCTCGAGGTGAATCGTGGATTCTATCTGAGATGATCTACACGCACCCCATGCAAACCCTCACAATTATATGATTCGCTAGTTCGCTTGAAGGAGGGGAAAAACTTCTCACCTAATAGGTAGGAAATGTGTGGACTTGGTGAGTCATCAACTACTACCCAAATGCTTCACACGCTGTCTCCGAGCTTCTGTGGGAGGGAGTTTGAATTACAAAACTGCTAGATGTGCTCCCATTTCCATTCCTCAATGGGTAAGGCCGCGTAAGTCCGTAAGGCTTTTGTCTCTCTCGCCTACTTGTTGACAAACTAAGCACTTGGATACATACTCAACAACCTCTCTTTCATCCTCAACAATCACCAATAATATTCCTTCATTGCATCTGCATATCTCGTACTACCGGTATAGCATAAGCTTTAACTAAGTGGGCTTCCAATATCTCGCCTCTTTAACTCTTCACCACTGAACACAAAGTCTAGAACTAATCACCAGCTCCAATGCCTCTAATAGCAAAACTCTACCTGCTCTCTTCGAATCTTCCTTCTCATGCTCTATCAAATGTGGATCTTCTGGGGCCAGGCCTCGGTGAATTTGATCTGCAAGTATCGTCATAGCTGGAAGCTAGCAAAAAGTGCTGAAACATGCATCCCCAACTCAACACCCAACTCGCAATTCAACCATCAACTGGAAGTCATATGGTCTCGCACAAGTGCTCAAAGATTCAGAGACTCTCCCGTCTGCGCCCGCCACTACATCTCGCCCTTTACCCGGGATGGTGAGTCAATAAGCAATCATAATCCTTAAGTAACTCCATCCACCTCCTTTGCCTTTGGGCTTCAACCCTTTCCCTGCAAACAAAAATACAAGGCCTTACGGCTCAAATATCCGGGCAACGGCCGCCCCAGCACAAGTAATGCCTTCCACGCCCTCAATGCGTAAAAATTACTCAAAGAAGTCTCCAAGTCATGGGTAGGATAATTCAGCTCGCGTTTCTTCAACTGGTCTGGAAGCATACACCACACTTCTATGTTGCATCAACACGTTGAACTAAACCTTTATATGAAGTACCCAAGCGTAAACCCCCAAACCCTCGCTGCCCCTCCCTGCAATGTTAGAATCAGGGGCCTGATGCAAGCTTAACCTTTCCTTCGCGTGTTTGAAGCTCCTCTCACACGTGTCGGCCCACTCAAACTTAACTCCTTTCCTAGTCAACCCTTGAAGTGGTCCCCACGATCTTTGAGAACCCTTCAGAACCATGTACCCCCATAATCCAACCAAAACTCGCACTGTCACCGTAGGGTTGTCTCACCAACGCTTTCTACCTTCTCGAGGGTCCACACATAAATGTTAACACGACACCATGCCCGAGAAACTCACACTACCAACCAAAACTCACATTTGCTGAACTCGGGGCACAACCGATGTCGCCTTAACGCTTGCAAATACCAAACCTAAATGTCTCATATGCTCCAACTCGCCTCGAGGCCAATTTCAAGATATCGCCGATGAAGAGCACGTGACAAACCGATCCGTGAAGCGGACGAAAGACCCGGCCATCAAATCCATGAAAGCTGCTTCGTGGCATCGGGTGAGTCCCAAAGATGTCACTAAACTCATAATGCCCATATGTCCGTCCTCAATGCCGCCTCGGGAACGTCCGATTCCCCCAATCCTTAACCGATGGTATCAGAGACCTAAAAAACCGCATTTCCTAAGGAAGGATAAAAAATGCACTCGCCAAACCGAAATTATTTCTAGATTCGATGACTTAAACGGACCACCATGGAATAGTCCTCGCGAAATCTAGCTACCGCTGACTCGTCGACCGAGACGCCTAATTTCACGCTTTTCGGTGCAGACCAGTGAGCGCGAGGACACTGGCACTTTACGAGCGGGCCCAAGAGGCGCCACGTGCCAAGCCATGGGGAGAGTCAAACATCAGCCGCGGGCTCACATGCACACACGGCACGGCCATTAGAGGGAAATCTCAAGTGGTCGATAAGAGAAAGGTGTAATCCTCTCAACCAATAGGAATTTGACATGTGGCATTGAGAGGACTTTTCTCTTGTCCCAATCTTAACCAAATGGATTGGGAGAGGAAGAGAGAGGGAAAAAAAAAAAGGAACAACCGAGAAAGAGAGATAGAGAAAGAGAGGGTTTTTAGAGAGAGAGGCTCCACCTTCTCTAAGTTTCCGACGATCTAGACCTGTCTGTTCTTACAAAGAGGGAGGAGCTCAGATTTACAAAAGTGAGCCTCAAGGCCAAGACCGGTGATTGGGAGTTTCTCGGCTTGCAAAACTCCAAAGGTAGGGTTTTTCTCCTACTTGCTTTACTTTTTGTTTAAGGGTTATGTAATGGATGGGATTTGTTTGAGGCCTAGATGAAATGCATTTCGGGTTCCAAAAGATTTCGACCGAAAGTGAATAAATCTCTCTGAATGGTTTGGACAAATTCACGAATCGTTTGGGCGTGATTGTGCGATGTTGTGTTATTGCCATGAGTAAATAAATATGCCGACAGATTCAGGCTGCCTCAAGATGAACCACCGGATTGTGCCTTTTAGCCCATGGAGCTAATTCATGTTATCATTAAACCGAATAGCATGATTTATGGAATTAATTTTGTTAATATATGCATGAGTGATATATTAGTACGTGTTGAATGTTTGTTGTGTCATTGTATCAGACTTAGGTAAGTAACTTAAGTAGGGAAATTTCACCACTGGGTATCGCTTCAATTCCGTCGAGGGAATATATTTTTCAAAATCGAAGACGACTCGGGGGTGGGACACCGACCTTAGAGAGTAAGAACCGCCAAAGATGGCCTTATCTTGTATTTTCTAAAACTCGGGCAAGAGACCCATTTTTTTGTATAAATTAAACAAATTGTAATCGAATCATTTTTGTATAAAATATATTTTGGCGAGTAGGATGTGTAGGCCCAAGTGGCCATATTTCAGACATGTACGGGTCCTCATAACATGAGACATGTAGATTAGCTGTCGACGGTAGTCAAAGGACACCTTACAGGCCACAATGGTGCATCGTGAGTTTAGGTAAACGAATACCTCGGGAGCTCTATGGGTGTAGAGTTAGGTATACGACTACCTAGGACTTGATGGGAAACGGGATAGATCATACATCATTGTGCATTGATGAATGGTGTGTATAACATGTTTGTTATGTGTGTTATGTGTTTGTATGCTTGGTGAGTAGCATAGGAGAAATTGTTGAACACTAGGGTCGAGAAAAGATAACCTTAGGTGTTCTAAAATTTATGGGCAGAACAGTCCAGAAATAAACAAGAAATAAACGGAAAAAAAAAAAATTTCGACAAGGTTCGCTTAACATGAATGTATCGATTGTAAACTCTGGAAAATTATTCCGCCAGACAAGGGAAAGAGTTGTAATTAAGTTCTAGAGATTTTGAAGTGGTAAAGAGCAAAGTGGTTCAAGCCATCAGGATTCTTGTGGAGTAGCAGGAAGGCTACTGGAGGATTTCGAAAAAAAAAAAAATGAAGGTGCAGGGGACCAAAATGGGAAGGCTACTGCCCATTTTTGGTTTCTGGTCGTGACCCAATAAGGAGGTTGCGACCGATTTAGTATTAAGGAGGCTGTAAACTTGAAATTTGAGGTTATACATGATAGGGTCAGCTGGTTGGTTCTAGGTCAGGACATAGAATTCACGTTGCGACCGGGAGTAGATGATTTGAGGTCGCGACATCAATTTTCAGGTCGCGACCTGGTTTAGTCTTGAGGGTGTTGCAACCTAGATTTTTGAGGTTGCGACAGGGTGGAAAGCCTTGAGGAGCAACCTTGGGTCGCAACCTGAAAATTTTGCGTCTCGACCGGGCCGAAATCCGGTAGGACTCGACCGGGCTACGCACTTAAAAAAAAAGAGTTCGCCAGGGTTCGACTTCGAGGTCGCGACTGGTTTGTTGGGGCATGAGGTCGCTAATTTCAGAAGGGCGTCGCACCGGCCGGGTCAAGCAGTGAGGTCTCGTGCTCGCAATCGATTTCGTAAGTTATTCCGAGGTCGCGATATCATTTCCTTTTGAGGTCGCTGGCATGGGTGGTGCGTGGGAGGTCGCGACCTTCTCAAGGCCGCGACTGAAATCCTGACCGTGACAGAACGGTCGCGATGAAGTTGATGTCGCGACATGTTAAGCTTCAGGAGGTCGCGACTTTGTGAAATGAAGTCGCGACTCTGGTTGGTCGCGGGTCTAGGTTGGAAAGAAGGTCGCGACATGGAATCACGTCACCGGCCTGTCAGGAATCGTCGCAACCCATTTCGAGGTCGCGACCGACAGTTCGCTTAAGCGGCGAGGTCGCGACATGGGGTGAGCCGCGACTGCTTTGGTCGTTCAGGAGGGTCGCGACCGGAAGGAAGTCATTTAATTCGCCTCGGGTTTGGCAGTGTGGTAAACTAAGTCGCGACTCGCCAGGTCGCTGGACGTGATGTGCTGCCTCGGGTCGCAGTCATACCTCGCCGCGACATCAAAGATGATGGCGACTCACGCGACACCTACGCGCTGACTCGCGCGCATGCGCCAGCATCGACCTATTTGTTAAAGTACGCAAAGAAATACCACGACCGCACCGCCTGGGCAAAGGTGCTTGTGACTGGCCCCCTGGTGTGCGACTACGACCCAACCCGCTTTGATCTGCACTGTTTATAGTCACTGTTTAGATCACTGTTCATGGACACTGTTTATGAACACTTTTCATAGGGTGTAAAAAAAAAAAAAGAGTACAAAAAATTTTAAAAAAAAATTTTCTTGTGTATGATTTAATATATGGAATATTTATATTGCAATTACTATAAATGCAATTACGTGGTGTGAGAAATTTTTCCCAGATATGAATAAGTATCCTGGGTCGCTTGAGCTCCAGAGATACCTCGTTGAAATTTAATCTGTCATTGACTTGTGAAGATGGCTAGTCGAGGGCTGGACGTAGAGGACGGCCCACGAGACCGGGTCGTGCACCACCGACATTCGACCACCCACCGCATTCGATCAACAGCCTTTACCGAGGCCGTAGGTATCATAGCCGGGCCGCTATCGCACGTGTGTCAGGCAAGGTGAACTAAGGCGGGTCAAACGACCTCCAGCGTATAGAAGCTCATCATTCTCCATTAGGTAGAGAGGGAGGAGTAGATGACATACGAGGCACACAGGATATATGTGTTGGTGCTAAGAGGAAGGAAGATCCATCTTCTTCCAATCTGGGAAAGAGGCAGAAGACTTCTGCTTGGCCACGAGAGTTTCTGACCAATGGATCATATCTAGTCGCCTGCATATGGTGTGTTATTTCGCCGCACCGCATATGAGGCGAGATTGTCCTAGAGGCGTAGATCTCATGGTAATAAAGCCGAAAGCATACGTGAGCAAATGACATGTAGGGTACATTACTACTCGCAGACTATTGATTTGAGAAGCGGTTTGAATTGGCATCATGTTCATTCATTAATGCATCTTGTGTGATAAGTTTGGACATAGAGGTTGAGGCATTTACAAAAAAAAAAAAAAACCAGAATCTGAGAGAATTCTTCCCTAGGAGGTAGGGAGAGATTTGATTTTTAGAGATCCGAGTTGCGCAGCGAAAGCGTGGTAGACATATTGCTGTTACGTCATTCTCGACATGTATGAGTCGATCGCCCATCTGTCGTTGCACTTGGGACCTTAGCTCGGTCCTCATACGACACGGTCTCGAGTTAGGTAAGGTTACATATGCACATGGTTTGACAAGCAGATGCCATGCTTTTAATTTTTTGACGAAATTCTTTTTAAGGAGGGGAGAATGTGAAACCCCGAGAAAATCCAATTTTTCTCAAAAAATGGTAAAATCGTACTCTGCAAAAACCGAAAATTTTCTAGATCTCGAGGACGAACACTTCTCCGGCTGGAATCGCCCATAAATTTAGTAACCACATCGAATTTCAGCTGGATTCCGAGGTGGCCTGATCAATGCTTTTCGAGCGTGAGATTTCCTGATGACACATGGCAGAGTTAGGATGCCACATGGCACCTCAAGAGTGTGACACTTACATGTGCTTAGAATCTGGCCACATCGGAGCCACACATGGGTGGTATAACTCCATGGCTCATTAAGCCATGTACTGATGATGTCATGTTATGAATTGGCGAAATAAAAGAAAAGGAATGGAAATGGATAGCCACACATTCGCTCGATATGAGTGAGGAAACTTCCCTCTCGAATCCATACAATAATGCTCCAAAAAAGGAGAAGAGAAATTGAAAAGAGAAAGGAGGGAAATGGGGGAGAAAATGAAAGCAGAAAAGAAAAGAAATGAGAACAAGAAAATGATGGAAACGAAATAAGAAAATAAAAGAAACGTGGGGAGAAGTTAAAAATATCCAAGAAATTTTCCACCTTGATTTTAAATGAGAGCTCTTCCTTCTCTAATTATATGATCCGACTACCGAATTTCTTCTGGACCAAAAGCAAATTCGTTCTACGCGAGTATGACAACGCATGGACACCGGATTTAAGGAGTTTCGACAAACTCCGTGAGGTAGGGGTTTCATCCTACTTGTTTTATTCTTGGTTTAAGTGTTTTGTGATGTTTGAGTATGATTGAGGCCGTGAGGGGCCGTTTGATCGATCCCAAAACTTTGGACCGAATTGTTGGGAATTTTTGGAGACGGTTTGTACAATCCACGGACTGTTGGGTCATTTTGGTTGATGAATTATGCATTAAATCATGTATTGATGTGTAGGAAGCCGGATATGGCCGTGGAAATCGGTTTCAAAAAGTGGAACAAACGTTGGATGAGTGGGTCGCCTACTCGACAAACCCATGCTCGTTGGATCAAGTAAAAACAAATTCCGGTTTGTGTGAATCGGACCAAAATCAGCCCATGTGTTGTGTGCTTGAATTGTTGAAATGAATAGCTTGGTACGTGTGGAAATAGATAGGTTAAGACATGATTTTACTGTAAAGACACACAATGACACAATTATATGGAACAAAATCAGGTTGTAAGCCATCGAGATGATATTGTAAATTGCCTAAGTGAGCTAAATCAAGTGATGGATGATGTTGAGTTACATGTGTGTAATTGTAGCTTGATCAAAATACGCATATCGACATATCAGGATAAATTGTTTTGAAAATGGCATAATGCATTTTCAGCACGACCGAGTAACCTGGCAGTGTGAGTGCATGACATGGTTTTTGTAAAAACCGACATGGTTGCGAAAGGAATTTCATAGGATGATATTCCAGAGAATGGGGTTGGGAGATGGGCCACCGTATCATTTCGATGAGGACTATGATCAAGCTTTCTGAAAAGCTCACCAACCACCCGCCTGAGGGTAGTCCCATATTTTTACCACATTTTTTAGTATATTTTCAAGAACAAAGAGTTTTGTTTTTGAAATGATTATTTCTTATACATGGCCTAGGTAAATGTGGGAGTGAGTCGGTGAGGACTCGTGACATGGGGTGATCATGCAGATATTCAAGAAAGGATCAATGTATTTACTTGAGTGTGTTTAAATTGAAGCATTGCATATCCACTTAGGTGGAGAGTAACCCATTTAGGGTGATTCCACTACTGGACGATAGTTCACCCTGTCGAGGGAATATACTTTTTAGCTGTGAGCTCGAGGAGACAAAATTTCATTTAAAGGTTACTAAGAAAGCTTCTGTCAGGCTTTGATGCTGAATATAATATGTATTAGAATTTTAGATTTTAATATATGTTTGTATAAAGGGTAATCAACTATTGAATTATTGGGAGATAATTGGAATATAATTTGTAAGTAATTTTGTTTTTATGAGTATTTTCTGGTTTATGAGCCTAAGAGGCATTTTTACTAAGTATGCCTCGTGGATACGAGACGATAGCTTTTCCTCGTAGGTTGATCTGCAGTCAAACCCGACCCCGGGTTTTGGGCGCTCACGTGCACTCGACCTCAAGTCAATCTTAGAGAACACTTTTGCACCCTGGAGCTGATCAAATAAATCATCAATCCAAGGCAAATGATATTTATTAGGAATGGTGACCTTATTCAATTGTCTATAGTCCACACACAACCTCCAAGTTCCATCCTTCTTCTTCACAAATAACACTCTACATTCCTCTGTGAAATAACGGGGCCTAATAAATCCCATCCACTGTACCTTGTACCACGCCTTCAACTCTTTCAACTCGGCTCTGCCATTCTGGGAGGGGTGGCAAGGAGATGTGAGCTGTACCAGAACTGCTCGATGGGAAAGTCCGTCCCTTTCCGAGGTAGACCTGAAGATCGTCGTGTCACATCTTAGAATTCCCCACTAGCCGGTACATCCTCCAATCTCACTTCATCGCTACGAGCGTCAACTACGTGAGCTAGGTACCCTTTACAACCTTTTGAAGCAACCATCTAGCGTAGTACCCACAGAATCAAACCCGAGGGCGCCTCGCCCTGCTCTCCCTAGAAGATTACTACCGGCAGTCCCTGGCCGCCTAAGTATCACCTCTCATAGGAAACAATCCATCGAAGCATGGGCCAAGCAAGCCAATCCATCCCAAGAATCACATCCAACCCCTCGAGATCTATTACTCAAATCCGGCCTTACATTCGACCTCTCAATAGAAAACAAAGCTACCCCTTAAGCATCCGCTGAAGCCATAGGGACTCTCCCCGTGGGTGTAGCAACTCAAGCCACAACCCAAAGGAACTGGAGTCGCCTCGACTCGTGTAACATACTCACGTGAAATAAAAGAGTGTGTAGCCCCTGGATCGATGAGTACACGTGCATCGTCACCAAAAATAGATAATGTACCTGTCACCACGTCGGGGGTGGCCAGTGCCTCCTGACTGGTCATCGCATAAACCCTGCCTCTAGCAGGTGGTCGTCCTCTCTGTCCCCTCGCTCAGCTACCGGTGCAACCGCCGCCCTGCATCAAGGAACCACCCGGAGGTTTCCACCTTCGCCCGCTGCACTCCGGCCCCCATGTCCACTAGCCCGCTGGAACTGAGCACCTGATTCTTAGACTCTAGTTTGGCTGGACCCTCGATAGTGGCAATCCCTCTTGAAATGTCTTGTCTGCCCGCACTGAAAGCATGTATAATCCCACTGGCAGGGTCCATCATGAACTCGCCGCGCATACGGCCACAAGGCGAATCTGAACCGCCGCCCAAGCACCCTGAAAAATAGCTACCGCCATCGGCCACCGGGGGCAGGAAATCCAGAGCCCCGTGTGTGTCCACCTCTCTGGAGCCCGCTACCGCTGGCACCACGTCTGTCCCCACTGGATCCTCTGCCGCCCGAAGTCCCAGAGCTGAAACTACCCCTCTTGGACGATCCCTGACTGGGGCTCCCTGAAGACAATCCATCGTATGACCGACGCCCCGGGTCCGCGCACGTGGTCTATCTCACCTTTAGAGCTATCTCTCATCGACCGGGCATGGGATGATCGACCGAGGCCCAAAGCTATCGTCCCAACCAACCCGCCGAGAAACTCCTCTTTCTCGACTTCATCCGCAACCAAATTTTGGGCGTAACCGATAACTCTCTCGAACTCAAGGCCAGATTAAATCATTATACTACTCCTCGAGCGAGTAAATTCCTAACTCAAATCTCGTCTTAATAAAGCATCGTGGGGGTCAAACTGTGAAAGCAGCCTTGAACTCAGGCCTGTGTGTGACGCCTAGTCCTCTCATACGCCCCACCACTTTTGCATTACCCCGAGCAAAACCCAGCCTATCCTCGACTCGTCTCTCATCCCTGACATCGTGATACCTCGCCCGTAATCTTCTCTCAGGTCATCTAGCCGATAGGCTGCCACCACGGGATCCGTGGTGCCATCATAACCCATCATTCCAAGTTTACGAGTCAACACGCATACCGTTGAACCCACTTTCTAGTGATCGAGCCGCGCCGACAAGATTTCCATAGTTGTGTGCACTGAAGCTTTCCACCAAAGTCTGCTGGGACCTACGTCTACCTCTGGGTGCCATCCGGAAAGAGAACTGTTCCCAAGAATCAAAGAACATAATTTAGTCCTGTAATGATGTTAGGGAAGGTATACAAACACCGGATGAGTCGCGACAACAATGTACAGAACTCGAGGAATTTAGTGAAACCTAGAGCCTCGACATACCAAGTCGACAGATCCGACTCCTGACACCCTCCCAGATTTCTAAACTCGCTTATGAAGTCCCACCGTACAATCCCTAGGGAAGATACTGGAACCCACTTTAAGGTGGGAAGTAAACACATGCATTAATTTAATATCCTAATTATATATAAAAAGCCCACTAAGATATATGATAAGACCTATAAAAGTTCGATACAAATATCGAGCATTCTAAGAGTATTTGTGAATTTAGAGGTACAAGTAGACGTATCAAGTCCAATACAACAAAAAAAAAAAACAGAGGATGCATAGTGTACTGCAAATTCGTGGATGGAAGAGCGGTGTCGACCATACAATAAGCCCTATGAACTTGCCCCGACCTAGGGAACGAATTTAAAACAATAATGTGAGATAATAAATCTCAGTGAGTGGCATAGTTTATAATGAAAAATAACATTCTTTTTATTTGCAAAGATTTCTTCTCTCAAAACCTCCTGGCCCACTCTTTAAAGTTTCCCGCTTAGGAAACATTTCCTCACAAAACCCAATCCTTACCCCAAGTCCAACATATGTAAATCATACTCAACAATTTAGCCGACAGCCAATGTTAAGAAAACTATAATCGAATCGTACACAACATAAAAGCCAATCATAAAGCATGAGTAGCCACCGTGTAACAAAGTAACCATGAAATGCACCATAACCATAAGTATTAAAATAGTTATACCATATTCAGAAATCAATAGCGTACCATACCATGTACCCATCATAAACCGCTCTGGCAAGCCCGAATTCCTCACGACACCTGGCAACTAATAAACCCAGGTTACACCCCCCGCCATCACGTGGGCAACTAATAAACCTCCGGTAAACCCCTACCATCACGTGGCAACTAATAAACCTCCGGTGAACTCTAGCCATCACGTGATGACTAATAAAAATCAGTTCCTACCACACATGTACTTTCCCAACAATAATCGTATCGTAGTCATTCCACAAAATCTCAAGATCCATTTTTTTTTTTTAAAACAATAGTTTTTCATGTGGTTTACAACCCCAATCCATCGACCCAAAATATCCAAATACCACACTCCATCCACGAACCTCGCACAACTCTCCAAACGCTAAAATGTTGACAAAATTCACATAAAATGATAATCTGTTTTATATGAGACCGATAACCATCTCGTGATGCAACCGCCCAACCATTTGATCAAAACAAAAGATATATGTAAATATTTAATCACAATAGATATATCAACATACCCCCAAATCATTCAAAAACATATAAATCATTCACCCGACTACGACGCTCGCCTGCCCCTCCCACAGATCGTCTCCGGGCCGCGTGAGTGTCTGTAATATAAAATAAAATACCACTTAGGCTCCAATAATTGAACCAACTATTATCGGGATGCCCCTAAGGCTCCTCGTTGTAATTTTTAACTATGAACTCGAAGTACCTGGACCCTTCGACAAGCCCATCACTATATAGTGTGCCCTATGTTCGATACTGTGTAAATTGGGGCTTTTCGCCCAGGAGCTAATTTCTCTAAATTGAACCGTCCAATAATTCATAAAAACATCCAATTCCACTAATCCAACTCCAATTTTGCCTAACTTGACCAATTGGTACTCGATTTTAGTCCAAAAATGGAAAACCAACCAAACGATGTCCAAAATTCACAAACCATATATCAATGGAAAGCCTAAGAGACCAGGAACTCATCAGTACCATTACCTTGGTCCAACAAATTTCGTCGTGGTGGTTTAAACTCGATCCAACCGTCTACCAACTTTGTTCTCACAGAAGTTTCAAACTAAGTGAGGAATCGCAAAAAGGGACCACTCGAAATGAGTTCATAGGGTCCAAAATGTGGTGGAAAGGAGGTACGGCTGGGTTTGAGATGGCCTAAAAACACAAAAATCCGGGTGACCTGCTGAGGCAAGGGCCGCCGCCTTTGGCCGGCCCCGATCCGGCGCCGCCCGGCCGAAGGGCCGGCCTGAAATTTTATGCAAACATGGCCTCAACGTCCCTCCTCCCCCTCGGGCTGGCGCTGCGGTGCAAGGTGGGTGGCCGGAGTCACCTCCCACGGTTGAAACTTGAACGGCCTGAAAATAGATCAAAATTACCCAGTTTGGTGCTCACGGGTTTGGGGTGTTTTTCTAGGGTTTTTGGAGCTCAAAATGAGTGTTTGGGGTTAGGGTTCCCTTTGGCACACAAAGCTATGTATATATAGGCTTAGAGTCGCTCAGAACCACTGACTGAAAGATACTAAATAAAGATTTGCTGCTTTTGAATCCCACGGTCACTGCATCGAAGCCTATGAATCCAGATCATTGGTACACTGACAGCTGAT
Organism: Tetrastigma voinierianum; assembly: GCA_016808115.1. Classification (NCBI taxonomy): domain Eukaryota; kingdom Viridiplantae; phylum Streptophyta; class Magnoliopsida; order Vitales; family Vitaceae; genus Tetrastigma; species Tetrastigma voinierianum. Next base: position 99,947 of record JAEQBH010005214.1, read on the forward strand.
TTCGAGTCAACCTAAAACTACACCTGAAATCATTTAATCACATACTATAGTTATCAAAATCGAATCAATCTAGTCGAACCTATACTGACCTATCAACGGTATTACAATCCTGTATTATTTATCATGTCATTACATGAAATGCCATCTTTCAAAAGGAAAACTCTTAGGGTTTAGGTTTTAAAGCGAAATGAAGATCCGATTCGGGAAATGACTATATGTCATGCTCCCAAACACGAGGATATAGACCTAAGTACATGTCGGTTAACCTATAACCCTAAGCCCGCAACTGAGACTTCGGGCGATTTCTCTTTAACTTTTACATCACCATTTTAGTTTGCAAAACCATTCACACAATAATCGCTTCCCACAAACCCCTTTGAATCCAACGAGAAAACACCATTTTCAATGCACTGTAACTCTCCTCTCACGAAGAAAACCCATCCCTGTGTTCGACCTGCAGCCACTACATCAAGCAAGTAGCTTGCCACGCAAGACAGGAATCCTAGGTTATACCTTGTCGATTCCAAACAATCTACTTGACCGTAACGAATCAAATGGCGTCGTTGTCTGGGGATGGTGCCCTGAAGAGAGAGAAAGGAACTGTGATTCACATCATGCGTTTTGGGTGCAATCTCATTTCTTTTATTTTATTCATTTTTCCCACTTACGCCATCAGAGGAATTTGAAGATGCCTCACCCGCAGGAGTTTGAAAAACTTCCCCGCGTGCATCGCACCATTGTTTTGATTTTAGCTAACCAATAACCTTGCTAGTTTGGTTTTTGTTGGATTTCTTTGCCAGGCGTGATCATAAAGCAGATCGCGCAAAGGGGACGTAAACACCGCAGTGCATCGAAAGGCTAGGTGCCGATTGAAGAGGGTTGTGAAGTTAGCTCGCACACCAATCGATGGAGACCACCCGAAGAGCGCAAGAGAGCTACCGGGGTCTTATCAGGAAACCCAATGCATAGCGCATCAATGAGGGATCACATACACCCACTAAGGGTGAGTGCACCCTCATGCATTATACTCCCAGAGATGGCAAGTGAGACCTATTTCAGGCCCCCTCGGCTTCCGAATTTTCATGGTATGGAAAATGAAAATCCATACACACATATTCGATTTTGAGGAAGTTTGCACGACTTTCAAGGAAGGTGCATTCGATAATTTAATTTGCCTGTCGGGCGATCTTCCTTCGACACTCAAAGATAAGGCCAAAATTTGGCTTAATTCACTAAGGCCAAGGACCATCAGGAACTGGGCTGAGCTGCAGGCGGAATTCTTAAAGAAGTTCTTCAGTGCTCATAAGACCAACAACCTGAAGAGGAAGATCTACACCTTTGTAGCTCATGACAGTGAAAGATTTTATCAGTGCTGGGAGAGGTATCTTGAAACCATCAGTGCATGCCTTCATCATGGCTTTGATACATGGATGCTGGTGAACCATTTCTACGATGGAATGTCCCCTTCCATGAAACAACTCCTTGAGACCATGTGTGGAGGGGACTTAGCAAAAACTCAAGGAAGCCATGGACTTGAATCACGTGGTCGAAACCAAAGGATGGTATGAGCCTAACCCAAGGGAGGCAGAGAGAAACCAACAAGAAAAACCCGAGGGGAGGCATTTATGCACTGACGGAGGATGTGGAATTAAAGGCGAAGCTGTCCACCCTAAACAAAAGGATGGAAGAACTGGAGCAGAGAAACCACCATGAGGTACGGGCAGTGACTGAGACATCCATGCCTAGCCAACCATGTTTCAATTGTCAATCTACCAATCATCATGCAAAGAATTGTCCAATTTCGTAAGGGATTTAATGGTTGAAAATGCAAATGTTGTGGGCCAAAATAGGCCACCAACTGATGCCCAGTATGGCAACACTTATAATCCCAACTGGAAGAACCACCCCAACCTGTCCTGGAAGCCTAAACCTCCTGTATATGTTCCACCAGGGGCACATCAGCAACAACAGTATGGGTCCACCTCTCAGCAGCAACAGCCACCAATTTCATCACCTGTTGAGCAGGCCATCATGAATTTAAGCAAGGTGGTGGGGAATTTTGTGGAGGAGCAGAAAACTATCAATGCTTAGATAAACCAAAGAATAGAAAAGGTAGAAAGCTCCATGACAAAAGAATTGATACTTCACAAAAGCTTAAATAAAAAATCGATACCATGTACATCCATCAAGAAATTTTGAATAATCAATCTCAGGTGCTGGAGAAAGGGAGGTTCCCCTCCCAAACACTACCCAATCCTAAGGGGGTGCATGAACTAAGCTTTCCCATCGAGCATGCACACAAAATGGATGAAGTCTAGGCCATTATCACATTGAGGAGTGGTAAGGAAATTGAGCAGTCGGGTCCCAAACCTGTAAGAAAGACCAAAGAAAAAGAAGATATGGAGCCGAACACATAATCATTAATGAGGATTCGATGAAGAAAAGCATGCCCCCCCCCATTTCCCCAAGCACTGAGAGGTAAAAAGAAGGCTTCTCAGCAAGAAGGCATCCTAGAAGTTCTAAGGCAAGTTAAGGTGAACATCCCCCTGCTTGATATGATCAAACAGGTTCCAACCTATGCTAAATTTCTTAAGGACTCAGGCACAAATTAAAAGAGGTCAAGTATTGGTTAAGAAGGCCTTCCGATCAACAAGTCGTACCTATCATCCAATGCAAAACCCGTTGAAATACAAAGATCCAGGATCCCCACCATCTCGCCAACATTCGAGGGACCCGCATAGACAAAGTGCACTACTAGATTCGAGCTACCACAACCTACCGCCATACCAATGCAGCCGCGCTAGGTTTAGGAGTAGCCGGGCCTACCAACATCACCCTATCATTAGCAAATCGATCAGTGAAAATACCAAGCGGGATAGTTGAGAATGTCTTGGTAAAGGTAGATGATTTCTATTATCCGGTGGATTTTGTGGTTCTTGATACAGAGCCAATGGAAAAGAGCACTCACTAAGTGCCCATCATACTTGGGAGGCCATTTTTTGCCACAACTAATGCTATAATCAACTCCGCCTGAACGGGTTACGCAGCCTCACCTTCGCAACATGACTCGAGCTTAACATTTTTCACTTTGGGTGAGGTGATAAGCCACCGAGGATAAGGAGCAAAAGTCAAAAGTCTCGCTAAGTGGCACAGCGGCGAAAAGCCGATTCATAAACCGCAAGAAGAATTAATTGAGAACAAAGAAGCAGCTGACGGCGATCAACTCCATCGGGCCAAACATCTGGGCGATCTGTCATGCCACCAAAGACCACTAAAGAGCCTAATAAGCCACAAATCCAGGAGCAAATGTGGCGATAGAACTAACTCCAAAGACACTCACTAAAGCACGAGAGGAGCTCCCTCCGATCTCCCACGGCATTCTAGACCAAACAGACCAGTGGTGTCCAGTATGAACCTGAAACCAATCAGCCTCCACTGACCTTATCTTGTCATCACCTTAACTGAGATTTTCTCTCATTGAAATCCACTTCACTCTTAATTCTTTGCCTTTCCAGCTTCTGACACTGGGCCAATTTTTCATTCCTACTGCAGAAAGGCAAACAGCTGCAGGAAGGGTCACTAAGCCTCACTTAGACACAAAATTTTCTAAACTGCACTTCAGAAAACATCAACATCATATCATACATCTCAACAACGAATAAACATAATCTGAAAGATCCAGATCTATTGTCGTTTAATTTTTATTTATTCAATGGATAATATTAAAGCAGAGTTACAATCACATGTCCCGGGCGATTCCACTCTACCCTTCTCCCCTTTATATAAACCCCTTCTCCCTCCAATTTCTACTTCACCATCCATCCATCGAAAACCCATCTTCTCTCTAGTCGCTTCTCAGTCCGGTAAATGGCGGCGACAAGAGAGTCTACCTTCGGGGGGCCATGTGTGCGCCAGTGGTCTTACTCCCCCGCCGCTGCTCCTCGCTACTACCGGCCCCCACCGGGTCGCGCCCCTCCGTCGTCTGCAGCCAGGGCCGCCGAATCCTTAGTGTGCCTGGGCCGCGCCCACCACCACCGGGATGCTACTTCCCCACCCCGTCGGCAGCAAGGATGCTGAGGGTTCCTCCCACGGCCCCCACCCGCAGGGAGATATCATACTCGAGTTGGGCCCACACCACCAGCTCCTTCACATCCCAGCCAGCCCAGAGGGCCCCACCGGCCAAGAGGGCCCGGACATCAGGCCCAGGGGAGTCATCTACATTGAGATCCAGGCGCCACCCTCCACCTTATCGTGGTGGTATTTCCAAGCCCTTGTATCTATTCCAGGTCCATCATCAGCGAATCTTATTTCCCCCACTCCACCCCGAGGAATGCTAGTCGTAGTGGACGTAGATTTCCATGGGGAGGGGTGTATTATGATCTCCCTAAGATTTTCCAGTGGGACTGGGCCCGAGACTCATGCCCCTCGCATACCGACATACCACTGAGGCATCTATGGTGCCGCGCCGCACTTATTATCCCTGTCGTCAGCCGAAGTTCCCATCATACTATGACATCTCAGCGAGTGGCCAACCCGATCGGCCTTCATTTTTCTATCGACCAAGAAGCCAAAGGGATACTCGAGCCTCCGATATCACCCGCCGGCTCCATTTACGGGTCCCGCCACGTACGTACATAGCCAAAGTGGCCCCATCCTCGACTGGGTGAGACATGGTCCCGCTCTTCTATGGACGCCACCGAAGGGGGTCGATATTGTTCAGACGGCACCTTCCGCAGCGTATGCTTCTGATAGACCACGTTTTGAGGTCTAATATGTTTCCACTTCAAAGATATCAGATGCAGGGAGACGAGCTATCCCCGGAGGTGTTTGCATCACATTTCCGTAGGGGATATCAGGGGTTCACTCACCTGAGTCGATTATGACCTCATTATTCCATTTCGAGGATAGGGTCCACCGTCGGAGTCTGCCCCGAGCTGAGTCCCTCCCTATTCTATTTCCGCGCCTATTATGTCAGGTGCTTGAGCATATCGGGTTCCCGGCCGAGCCTCGTTTGGAGCCTATTATACCCTTACCATTAATCGATGGCAGGCCAGGCCTCGAGCTTTCCACCTTCCCCCTCAGGGATCGGACGAGGACGAGCCGACTGATGATAGTCCTCGAGGGGATGAGTCCTTAATAGTCGGAAAGCACACTAGTGGAGCCTCCAGCCCCGCTACCGCATCCCCCCTCCACTTTTCCAACCCACAGCCACCTCTGGGTGAGCTCCATCTCGCATCGCGGTCCAATGCCCCCCCACCTCCACGCACTTCCGGGGTCCCATGCCCAATGCCCTGGCAAACATAACCGGCCGAGCACCTCCACATAGCTCCCATAAGACATTACCCTCCTCCGCTAGAGACTTCCCGGGCTCCCATGGAGACTCCGGCCCCATTACTACTCCTCACCACTACTTGGCTCATCTGGGCAGCCTTCCACAGCCACGCTAGCAGCAGAGGATGACCCCACCGAGGCTCCTATAGCCCCGATCCAGCCACATTGCGGCGGCTAGAGAGCCACTGCAGCCTCCCTACCGCTTCTCCCCAGCCCCGTCACCCCGCCTATCCCTCCCGAGACAGATCGCCCTCCACCATCGACTCCCCTCGGCAGCTTTGATGGCTTGCCCGCAGCAGCATTCGCGACACTCCACAAAGACTACCGCCTGTGCCGAGGACGAGCCTCTCCACTCCACGCATCGAGGAGGTACCACTTCCTCCACTAACTTTCGCCCGCTACGGATAGTTAGTGTTTGAAGTGATGTTCATATGGTTTTAGTTTTACTTTGTGAAGATCATACCCAAAGAGCCCTTTTTGTGTTTATATAGAGGTCATTGCTTATTTTTTTTGCAAAAGTAAAAATTTTGTAAATTCACTTGATATATATAATACAAATCTATTTTTCTACACTTTTGCATCTCATTTTGACCCTATATTTGTGATTTTGCCTTTCCTATAAATTGAAAAATTGAAGCACTGTATGATACCAAATGCTAGAATGGTTCCATGCCCGACTGAAGTTTTCGGGTCAGTTACACCCCGGTAATTACCCCTCGTCTTCCGCCTTCTAGTCACACACACACACAACCACATTAGTTTTCATCAACGGGCTAAGAAGCTTCATACTCCCTTACTTCAGAAACCAACCTAGCCTTCGTCAAGTAATCTATAATAGGTTAGAGTTCCCCAAGAATGAAGGCCAATGTGTCTTCTATAAGAAAAAGAAAAGTCAAAAGAAAAAGAAAAAGAGATAAGTAAAGTCGCGGCGCTGGCTTTGAAAACCCGAGCACCTGGGCCCAGGTATCCCCGCGCAAGCCTTTAAAACCTCGTGCCCTAAGCTTAATTGCTGAGTCACCGACTCAGGCTCGCAAGCATGGGTGGATTCGTGGAGTTTCTAATGCGGTTGTAGTCCCGACTCAAATCATTCAAGTCCGGGGTGAAACCCAGAGCTCAGGCGAGATTCTTTTCGACTTGATGCCCTAAACCTTAGTTGGTCGGGAATCAGGTAAATCCCTCGCTACACGAACTTCTCTAAGTGGAAGTCGAAGTTTTCAACATTGCACCCTACAATACAATAATAGAAGTATGAAATAAGTGTGGAACCGAATCTATTTAGGTCAGTCGCCAGCCCAAGGTATCGTAGTAGTTTGGTCGGGGGAGGTAGCCAGCAGCCATTGCAACCGATCACCTAAAAAACACTTAGATTTTGATTCGCGCCACGCAGGGTGATCCGAATCACCGGTAATTTATATCCCAGCCTCCCACGCCGTAGTCAAGCTACTCGCAGCATAAAATACCGGGTCTAGGTCGAACACTGGGATGGGGTTTCATCCCATGAATGACTCAGATCGTTGTTGAAAAATGGTGAGGCTTTTTATTCGATTTTGATTTTTGTTTGTTTAAAACAAAGGAATTGCTCAGGTGTCGATTAACCTGTAAAACCGAAAGTGAAGTGCGAAAAAGGTAACTTCAAGATTTGCAGCCATCAACTTGATAACATAGTGGCAAAACAAGTGTCCTTGGGTTTATCCTCGCATTATGACAAGCAACCTATAGTCCAAGCCATAACCGGATCTTTGTTTAACTAGCAAACCTAACCCTAGAATCACTCCTATTTGAGTCAACACAAGTAACATGCATCTACAGCCCCTTTTAGTTTGAAACCCTAACATTCAACATCATTTCAGCGGCTCGTAAAGGCCATCTAAAGAACCACAAAAGATATCTAGCAATAAGTATGTAATCAGATCCTAAAGCATGGTGGCACGCCAAATTAATAACATTAAATGGTATTCAACCCTAGTTTGAGAAGATGGGAGCCATAAATACAAGACTGGGGATTACGAACACATGAGGACAACCCGCAACTCCGCCCCACAACCAAGCTAGCTACCTTCCTCTCAAAGAAAGGCTGCCCCAAGCATCTCGAGTTTGGTCATCCTCAAGAGGGTGTTTGCAAATTTAGAAAATAAGGGAAAGAAGAAAGAGAAGAGAGAAAACCAAACCCTAAATGAAAGCTGCGGAGATATTTACATAAAGTGAAAATTTTTGCCACAAGATTGCCTCTCCCAAGTTGCTTAGGGTTACAAAAACTAAGGGGGTTTATATAGACCACCCAATGTATGAAAATACAAGAAAGCCTAACATTTTGGCTAAAATAAGGGACAAGGAAGTAATACACCAAAATGAGGTCGGTTTGCATTAATTACAAAAGGATGACAATGCAGGAGATTTCGTTTAGGGTACTCGCTTAGGTAGCTTAAAATTCGTTAGGGTAAATGAATTGCACGTAGATACGAAACGAGAATTCCTCGCTAGGCACTCAAAAAAAAAAAAAAAAAAAATACTTAGTTAGCGAAATTCTCGCTTAGCTTAGCGAATTCTTTAGGTGATAGCGAATGTGTAATTTCGCTAGGAACGTTGCCTAGCTTAAATTTTGAAGCTTAGCGAAATTTCACTTCGCTAGATTTAAAATTTTCTATGATTGCGGTTTTTCAATCTAAAGAAATTTTCAAAGAATCTTAGCTAAATTCCCGGGTTTGCATATTCTTTCACCGCACACCGTGATCCTCTACTTTATCATTTCTTCACTTTATTGGAATTTTGAGATGTTCAAGGTCGATAAATGAGCTTCGACCTACTTCGCTCAGCACATATTTCGATATCAACTCTCAAGGTATGCAAAACCCGCAAACAACCAAAAATAACCTCTGGGGAACGGCATAAGTGATACTAAGAAGACCCGAACACTTCAATTGGCATTATTGACATGATTAGTGCGCCAAAGCACCCAAACCTATATAAAATGGGGCTCAATAAGACTTTGGGACTAATCACACCCCCAACCGAAACGTTGCTAGTCCCTTAGCAATGCAAAAATAATAAAGGCATGCATGCAGTGATTTTCAAAAAGCTTATGATTCAAAAAGGTGTATACAAATATAAACATTACCTTTAAACTGAAAAATTGACACCAAGTGTGAAAACCGACATGAAAGAGCCAAAACCATATAAGAACAATTTTAGGTCAACATTGGTTCCATGATTCTCAACTTGAATTTCCACCAAAGTCTAATGATTCTAATTATAACCAGATCGAGCCAATAAATTGGAAAATCGTCCCCTCCCCCCAACCTAGCACTGACATGGCCTTAAGTTGTTGAACAACCTAGATAGGGATAGCTACACTCTCATTTCTTTATTCAACTACATTGTAGGGTGCAATGCTTAAAACTGACTTCACTGAAGTCCGTGGTAACGGTCCACCGATGACTTCAACCAATTAAGGTTTAGGCATCAAGCCAAAAGGATCACCACCACAAACTCTACAAAGTTTCACCCCGCATCTGAATGATTCGGAAGTCAAGCTCCAACAATTCAGTTAAACTCTACCTTATCCACCCATGTAACTTAACACTAAATCGACGACTCCCAACCAATTAAGGCTTCTAGGCACGGCTTCAAAGGCTTTCGCCATACACCCCACGGACTCGTGGTTCAGTTCTCAAGGCAAAGTGTCACGACTTTATTTTTCTTTTTTCTTTCTTTTTCTTTTTTTTTTTTTTTTTTTTTTTTTTGCTTTTTCTTTTCTTTCCTTTTGAAGACTACATTGGTCTTCAAATGGGTAACACAAACCTATCCTAGGTCGCCAACATGCCCAAGGCCTAGCTATGCAAAAGTGAAAGGAGGCATACAAATTCACAATCTAATAAACAACTGGTGTGTAGAATTAGCTTAAGGAGAAATGTTCAAGTCGAGCATGTCGGAACTCAACTCCACCAAAATTATTTCAAACATGGAATTTGCTCTTAACATAAAGGTAACTTACAATGATTCAATTTCCAATGTAAGGCAATTCAATTGTCCAATTAAAGCAATTCAATTGCTCACTGAAGCAATTCAATTGTTCAATTGAAGCGCAATTCAATTGGCCCAATTGAAGACAAAAACAAGCACATGGTGAAGGCACAAAACATGATATACAAAGTCTCAGAGTATATCTACTGGTCACATATAGCCAAAATGTGGCTAGTACATGAATACAAGCCAAAATATTACAAAAGTATCACGCCTTTACTAATGCCAAATACATAAATCCTAATCAAAATCAAGAAATGGGCTGATAAAGCCGGGTAACTATACAAAACATAAAGAAACCCAACCACCTCACCGTGGTGGTGGTGGTCCAGAATCTTCGGCCGTCGCAGCCAACACATCCAAAGATGCCGCCGTATGGGCCTCTCCTCGACCCGGAACACGAGGGCACCCAGTGAGTCATAACTGGCCGCAGAAGATGGAGTTACACTGTTTCAACCTCGATCCCCCGTAAGGCCCGAGTAGCCGCGAAAGAACAAATAGCATCCATCACACCGCCATCTCTCTCGAAATGGGCATGAACGTATCTCGCGAATGATGTGATGTGTATATGACGGGCCAGAGTATCGTACCGCAGCCTGGACGAGTACGTGGACGAGGAGATGGAGAGACATATAGCGCTGAACTCGGATCGCCTACCCTGCCTCGGGGGGGCATGACTATCATCTCCTCGTGGGAGTGCTCGCCTCTAACCGGAACCTCCTCCCGGTCTCCCGGGCCGGGCTGAGAGAAAGATACTGCATTACTATAACTCGCTCCAATGATGTAACTGGGAAAGGGTACTCCATCCTCCTCTCTATCCTGGGGTTCGAAAACCTAAGTGCCTACGCGATCCGTGATAGTAAACTTCAAGATCGCCAGCTGGTAGACTCTCCGCTTCAAACCGTGCCCTTCCGTGGACCTTTTCTTCTCGAATGCATCATGAGGTCATCACCAAATTCGTATGCGGACTAAAAACCAAGATCCCTCCTCCGAGATCCGGCAAAGAGCCTCTGTGATTTGGCCCCCTCCGCCGGCACGTGCAGCGGCCGTAGCGGAAATAGGCTACCCTCACAGGTGATCAATCGCAAAGATCCGAGGAGGAGCCGCCTCCCAAAGAGCACCGCCCCGCCGCGGATGTCTCTGCCGCATACCTAACCATCTCCCGCCGAGGTAGCGCTCCGGCCTCTGAACCCTCCGACCGTCGGCGCAGATACGCAGCCTAAAGCCGCTCGAAATATCCGCCGCCTAAGTACTTCCTGGGCGATCATCTATAGAGAATTGAAGCCTCGAGTGGACCCATCCGCTCCCGAGATGTCATCGAGCGATAGAACTCGGGCAGCACTTCACCCGGGGCACACACGCTTCTGGGTCATAAAGGCCGCGCAGGCACAGCTTCCCGCTAATCAACCTCATAATCTCTCGAACTGATCGTACCACAATGTCGACATCGTAGTAAGACCCCGATGGAAGTCCCTGAGTGTATGCGACATCTCTCGGCGCCCGACAAACAACCCGCCCCTCCCTAACCCGGGAAGGTGTGACAACCGAGGTGAAGATGCTCTGGCCCCTGGCCACCGATGTGACCTGGCGAAGGATCGGGAGGCCTAGATGAGGATGACTCCACCCGGCTCACGGCCCGCTTGAGGGCCGGCCCTCCTAGCTCGCGCCGAGGTACGTGATCTGGCCCGGTCCCATCCGAGTCCGAGCCGTTCAATCCCCCCGGCGCTCCGCGTGACCGGAGATGGCACCGTCGGATCGGAGCCGGAATCCGTGGCCCGTCCTCTCGCCTGGTGCTAACTGACCCGAGGCCGAAGGCGGACCCACCTCCGTACGAACCAGCTATAGACCGCAAAGAAATCGGAATGAAGTCTGCCGATGAAAATGAAAACAGGTACTACAGGATCGATCTCAGGGCTATGTGAGACCAGTGGCAATCGATGAGTGCGCGTAAGAGGCCGGGGCCAAGACTACTAGTGTGGCTCGTGGACTCGTGTGCGCTGCTCGGGGCGACACAGTAATTCCGCCAGGATACAGCGGTGACGGCTCTGGGCCGGGCAATAGCAGTCGCGAAAAACCGTGGCTCGCGCGCGGCGCAGGAGCTCAGCAAGGCCTCTACCGTGGATCGAACGGTATGGCGGTGGCAAGGCAAACCGAGCCAAGGGCACGGGCTAACGAACGCCAAGCGTGGAGCGCATGGATCGTGACTGCGGAAGCAATCTGCAGCAGATCAAGGGCCTTACTGCAGCGCTGCGGCGTCGGTGCGAATGGCTGGAGGCTCCTGGGTGACTCAGCTTTCATGGGAAGGAGAATATGAAGTGACCAAATGGCCCCTCCCCTCTTTTATAAGCCCCACGAGGTAGCCGAAGAGTCCACTTTCCACTATTTTTCGCTATTATAGCGACCTGGGCTCGTCTCGCATCATCATCCTCCGCATTTCAAAATTTTAGTTTAAATATTAATAATATAAGAAATAAAAATTATTATAATAAAATTAATATATAATACTATAATTAAAAATTTTATATAAAGTATTATAATATAAATACAAAGTTACTAAAAAACTCCGCTTAATTTAAGAAACTTTCTAAAAAAAACCGAAATTATTGAAATCGATCACTAAAACTAAAGCAAAAGCAAAAATTGTTGAGTCGCAATTTGGTTTGTGAGAACACCAAATCAGCCTTCAATTTTTACTAAATTGCCTGCAAAGTGAGGTCAAGGAGAATGATCTCCTCAGTCCCCAGAAAGGCCCGGAAATGACCCATGGTGTCGACTTCCCATCGTGACGTGGTCCTCACCGATGGATTCCGAATTGATCAATTGTCTTTACAAAGGTGCTGATGGCAAGATTCACAACACATGCTTCACCTGGGTTAGCTATATCTTGCAATTCTTGGTCATTCAGCTTCCCTGCATCCTGACACACTGAACATATTCCATCAGGCATTTGATTTTCAGTTTCTTCCAACTTGTGTTTGTTGTTCAAATGAAATATGTTCAACCTCCAGCGTCATGTTAATAAATGTAAAGCTGTATGACTCCATTTCTAATTGATAATTGCATCGGGCAGCACGAAATGGTCTCTCCAAGGACGATTGGGTACATGATCGGGCTCATTCGCAATCGCTCTGTCAAGCACTACAAAATCTAATCGGGTAGTAGAATTTGTCTACCTTCACCAAGACATCCCTCTCTCTTCGTAACTATTCCCTTAGGAATCTTCACCGGCTCCATCTGGCCAATGAAAGTGTGATGTCGGGTCGGTTTAAGTTCACCCAAACTCCAACTCGCTGTGGCCACGTATCACAAGCAAAGAGGTTCAGGATCGTCTTAAATCAAGCAATGACTTGTCTTAGCGTAATCTCACCAATATTAACCGAAATTGTGGGAGATCCTGGATCCTTGTATTTGATGTGGTTCTTCGCGCTTTCGATTACGGTAATCGACTGTCGCTAAAATGCCTTCTTCTCAATGCCTAATCCCTTCGATCAGGTAAAGATCTTTCAAAATTTTGCATAGGCGTGGACTTGTCTGATTATGTCCAAAAGAGAGGTATATCGACTTTTACCCGCCTCTTAGACTTCTAGGATGCCCGCTTGTCGGGATGCCTTTTCGCTCTAAGTGCCTTGGGAAACTGAGGCAGTAGCCAGATTTCATCGAGTCCCTCCTTCTCAGAGAATATGCCTGCTCCATTTCTTCTCCTTTCCCGGTTTCCTCAACAAAGCCTCGCATGGGCTGATCAACCTTTTTCCACTCCTTAAGGTGATTATAGCCTTTACCTCATCCATTCCTGAATTGCTAGATGAACCTACCTCATGGACTCCTTTAGGATTTGGCAATGTTTGGGAAGGAAACCTTCCTCTCATGTACCTCCGTAATACGTTGATCTTTGTGATCGAAGTTCCGTAGTCACAATTCTTTTGTTTAGATTGCCTCAAGCCCGTCTATTCTCTTGTTCAAGGTGCTCTACGTTCAACTTTCGTGCTGCTGCATATCGATCCCCTTTTGTTCTTCCACAGTTACCCACCACCTTACTCAAATTTAGGATGGCCTGCTCTACATGAGAAGAGGATGTGTCGCTGGCTTAGCAGTAATCCAAATTGTTGCTTAAGTAACTGGGGTACATAAAGTGGGGATTGGGTTTCCAGGAGAGGTCAGGTGATTCCTCCAATTGGAATTGTAGGTACTGGCCATACTGGGTATGCCAGGGTCAGGTGGCTCAGACACCTACAACATTCGCTTGCTTCCGTCATCAAATCCTTCATCGATGGAGCACTCAGATCATGTTCTCCCTGATTGATCGGCCGGGTTGAAACTCGGTGAATGGGTCGGGTCTGCAAAGGTTTTCAACACCGCATGCACTTCATGGAGCCTTTTCCTTCAAGCTCTCCCACTTTCCTAAATTTAAGGTTGAAATCCTAAATTTACTTCCATTTCCCTCGTCAAGCAGCATACATCCCACCCCTGGGGTCAGTTAAAGGTCTCATTTTTTTCCATATCTTTAGGGTTTGGCTCATCCCAACCCTTTGAAGTTTCAGCCACATAATTTAAAAAATCCATGGCTTCATCAGGATGCTTACCGTAAGTCTCCCACACATGGTTTCCAATAATCAAGCTTCACGCAGAGACATACCACTTATTAGAAGTGGTCGACCAACATCCATGTATCAAACCCCATGATGTGGACAAGCAATCGATGATCTCCTTATGAATCTATCCCAAAGACCGGTAAAACCTCACCATCTCGAGCCGCAGTGCGTAAATTGTCTTCTTCAAATTGTTTATCATGAGCACCGGCTAATTTTAAAACTCAGCCAAGTAAACACCCCAATTTCTTATGGTTCTAGCCTCATGAGTTAAGCCAAATTCGCCTCGTCCCAGTGGTCAACAATGGAAATACTTTCAGCTTAAGCAAACCATGGTCAATCATAATCTCCTTAAATGTAGTGCAAACTTCCCTAAAACCCATATGTGGAGCCGTATGGATTTTCATTTTCCATACCATGATACGTGGGGAGTAGAGGTGCTCGCATGGCCTCACCGCTACATCTTCAAATAGGAGGTACGATGCAGAAGGCACTAACCTGGGGAGGGTGAATACGGTCCCTCATCGATCTATAGGCCGTTGGATTCATCAGTACCCGACCGACCTCGTTGCTCCTCGTGTAGGGATCCATGTTTTCACTATGTGTACCACCGTACGATCCTTTGTAATCTACTCCGTTATTCCTCCGTCCCAAGATTACATACAAACTGTTACAATAACCGAGACAGACAACAAATGAAGACAAACCAACTTGCAAAAAGGGTTATTGTTAGCTAAATAAAATCGGGATCAGAGTAAAAACAAAAAATGTTACGCTTATCGCAAAGTGATGAACACTTGCGCATAAATAACTGGAATACAAAAAGGATTGTGCAGTCACCTTCACTTGTAATGAGGATTACAAGTACAACTTAACTCCAGATTAAACGTAGTTTGGCACCATCCCCTATGACCACGCCATTTGATTCGCGGCTACAAAGAGGGTGATCCCGAATCAACAAAATTTATATCCTGTTCCTCCTACCGTCGTGAAGGTCAAGCTACCGGCAAAGATAGTGGTCTAGAGTCTGAATGACGGGACGGGTTTTCATCCTATGAATGACTTGCATCAGTGTTGAAAAAATGGTGAGGCTTTTATTTGGATTTTGATTTTGTTTGTTTCAAAAAACAAAGGGGGAATTGTTTCAGGCGTCTCATTAACTGGTGAAAAACTAAAGTGAAGTGTGAAAAGGTAACTTTGAAGATTTAGGTCACTAACTTGATAACATAGGGCAAACAAGTGTCCTCGGGTTTATCCTCGCATTATGACAAGCAACCTATAGTCCAAGCCATAACCGGATCTTTGTTTAACTAGCAAACCTAACCCTAGAATCACTCCTATTTGAGTCAACACAAGTAACATGCATCACAAACACTTGAAACCCTAACATTCAACATCATTTCAGTGGCTCGTAAAGGCCATCTAAAGAACCACAGTACATCTAGCAATAAGTATGCACTGTATCCTAAAGCATGGTAAGTACTGGCCAAATTAATAACATTAAATGGTATTCAACCCTAGTTTGAGAAGATGGGAGCCTATAAATACAGTGACTCGTATCATTTAACACATGAGGGACAACCCTCAAGAATCGCCCCACAACCAAGCTAGCTACCTTCCTCTTCAAAGAAAGGGGTTTACTTTTCAAGCATCTCTTGAGCTGTCATCCTCAAGAGGGGTTTGGCAGCCTAGGAAAAAAATAAGGAAAAGCAGTTATAGAGAAGAGAGAAAACCAAACCCTAAATGAAAGCCATGAGATATTTACATAAAGTGAAAATTTTCGCTACAAGATTGCCTCTCCCAAGTTGCTTAGGTTACAAAAACTATAATATATAGACTAACGAATGTATGAAAATACAAGAAAGCCTAACATTTTGGCTAAAATAAGGGACAAGGAAGTAATACACCAAAATGAGGTCTGGCTTACATCATGCAAAAGGATGACAACGCAGGATTTCGTAGTGCATCAATTCTCGTTAGGTAGCTTAAAATTTCGCTTAGGTGTTTAAATTGCATTGTAGATACGAAATCGAATTTCGCTAGGCACCAGTAATTCCTGCTATAGGCACCCCCGCTACCTTAGTTTAAATTTTTTGCACGATAGCTTAAAATGTGTAATTTCCTCGCTTAGAACGTTGCCTAGCTGAATTTTGAAGCCTAGCGAAATTTCTCAATTTCGCTAGGATTGCGAAATTTTCGCTATGATTGCGAAATTTTCGCAATCCCAGTGAAATTTTCGCAATCTTAGCGAAATTCCTTGGGTTTGCATATTCTTCACTGCACACTGCATCCTCTACTTTATCATTTCTTCTCACTTTGCCTTCATTCCTTCTTTGAATTTTGAGATGTTTGAAGGCTGATAAATGAGTTCGAACTTCATGGTTCAAAGACATATTTTCTCTCGATTATTGAACTCCTCAAGGTATGCAAAAACCCGCAAAACAACCAAAAATAACCTCTAAACGCATAAGATACTAAGAAGACCCGAACACTAATTGGCATTATTGACATGATTACAAGGCGCCTAAAAGCACTCAAACCTATATAAAATAGGGGCCTAAAATAAAGACTTTTGGGACTAACTGTATTTTGGTGGAAGTTCAGGCTGATTTCCTTGGAATAATTGTTGCCCTGAAACTTGCTCCTGTATGGCATGTGTTCTCCCAAGCTAGTCTTTTATAATGAAAATTAAATTTGTTTGGCATCAAGGTCAAGTATTATTTGCACATTCTTTAATGTGCAGTCCATTTTGCAAAAAACATATCCTGCATGATCTTCCTTCTCTTTCGCGTTGCTAAGGGACTAGCAATGTTCGTTGGGAGGATTAAGCACTCCAAATAAGGCAATTTTGAACCTTGTTTATGGTAGGTTTTTATGCGCTTTTTGCGCATTTCAATCAGCTTCAATAACTCAATTGATACATTGGGTCCCCGGCCATTAATGAAGTGACATTTTGTAGCTGTCTTAAAGAAGTTTTGCAGTCAAACACCTCCCACCCTCAATTCAACTCAAACACGATGAACCCGAGTCGACCAAAGATGCAAGATCAAATCGAGGAAAATTGGAGCAAAATCAACACGTATCAAGGGAGCAAGTTTGAAGGGGTTGCAAAAATTCGCAACTCCGCAAATTCCTCGCAACCCGCAACATTGCTCACCCGTGCCCGTGTCTCGCTGACCGCCATCCACTTGTCGGTGGTTTTATACAAGTTTGCCCTTTAAGTGTAATTTTGGTTCTTTTATAACACTTTGTAATTTCTTATTTCGAGCCTATATAAGCTCAACCATGCTTGTAATCAAATCAACTTTTTGTCACCTCAATCAATCACTGCCACCAAGCTTCCTCCTCTCTCGTTTGTCGGGTGATTTTCTCTTCTTCTCCCTTCACTTTCTTGCATTTTCTTGGTTACCAAACACTCCTTAATGATGACAAAGCAAGGGATGTTTGGCTAATCCCCCTGATCCTTAAAGGGGAAGGCCACTGGGTGTTGTTTTTAGGCTTAGCCGTACGTTTCATGCCTTCATGCTCAGGTTTAAGGGTATTCAGGCCCCCGCTTCCTCACCACATAGTTAAAATCTCTTATGCATGCTCTTTAATGTGTATTGGCAAGTTTTGCCCGTGGATTTCACTAGATCCACTGAGCCCAGCTGGGCTTGTCTCCTATTAGTTATCGAGGAAGTGTTTTTGAGGATGTGTTTTCACCGCTAGACTTTATGCCTAATGAAATGCCATCTTCGAAAGGAAAACTTGTGGTTTAGGTTTTAAAGCTAAATGAAGATCCGGCTCGAAATGACTATATGTCATGCTCCCAAACGCGAGGATATAGACCTCAGAAAGTACATGTCGTTAACTTAGAACCCTGCTTCCCAAAGTGGGCCCGAGACTTCAAGGATTTCCTTTAACTTTTTAGTACTCAACGAGTTTAGTTTTGCAAACCATTCACACCAAGCTTCCCCACAAACCCTTTGAATCCAATGAGAAAACACCATTTTCAATGCACTCAGAATCCTCCTCTCACCGAAGAAAACCCATCCCCGTGTTCAACCCTAGGAGTACTCGCAAAGAAGCCATACGCCGTAGTAGGAATCCTAGGTTATAAATTTTGTTGATTCCAAACTTCCACCTACTCAAACTTAACGAATCATAACCCAAGATTCGGAAGTTCCAAACTAATCGAAGGGTCATACTAACGAGTTCAGTAGGACAACCTGATCTTATGCCTCTCAACAAACCAGATAGATCTCCGTAGCGGCTCAAGATGTGGGAACATTAATGCACCTTAAGAAGTATTATCATTAATGTTTTCTTTGAGAATACTATCATCAATAAAGATTATCTTTTAGACATTTCCTCTTAAAGCCTATAATTGCTTCTCTTTAAAAGCCCAGATATGGTCATGGTCCCCGCTTGTGCATCCCAAAAGAGCTCATATATGGTCAGTTGCCCTAACGCGCCTTAAAAGTCCGTGATATGGTTGTTATTCTGTTGACATCTTAAAGAGTCTGTATTACGGTTGTCAGTCTCGTTAGCATTTTCAAGAGTCTAGACATGGTCGTTTCTCCCGCTTCACATTTTTAAAATAAAAAAGTCCAAACATGGTTGTTGTCCTGTTTGGATTTTTATTAAACATGACTCATGTCCTGTTGGCATCTTCATATCTCATTAAAATGTGTTAAAAAGCGCCAAGGATTACAAGAAATAATATGCATACTTGGTAAACGACGCCTTGCAAAAATCTCCTAAAATAACCAAAACTAACATAGGGAATGAAGTCAACCCTGTTCCTTTGCAACGACATCCTCCCTCGGATCCTTCGCCACTTCGCCCAGATCTACCGCAAATTCTGGCTCGACTACCGTCAGCTCTGGCACCTTAGTTCCACAAATCGGGAGGAATGAAGTGGGTCAAGAGGAGTCGCATGCCATCTCGAATCCCCGGCTAGTCACCGTAGATACTGTGTTTGAATGCACAACATCCGTAGCCATAAGCAAAAATCAGCTCCAGGGCTTTCTGGTAGTCTTCCTTGTCCGAATGAAGAGAAGACACCTCATCTTTGGATGCCTCGAGCTCTAGTAAAAGCGCGACGTTCGCTGCCGCGGCAACCTCAAATTTCTAACCTCGCGCCCGTCTTCTCCGCACCGCCATAGCATCTAAGGCCCTAGTCAGGTCATCCTCTGCCCTTGCCTTGGCATCACTCACTACTACGGCCGTCAGATGAGCCACCTTAGCCTCCTGCTTTGCCTCATCTCTTTCTTTCTCCGCTTGTTCAATCTTTTTCGCACCGGCTTTGGCCTCTCGCTCCCAATGTTTCAACTTAGATTTTGCCTTGGCTAAAGAAGCGTCCAAAGCCTAATGCTCGAAACTACCGATCGAAAGGCCGCAATTTCTCGACATCATCTAGCTGAGATTAAAAAGAAATACACACAATGTAATCAATGAAATGCATACTAAAATCAACACATACCAAATTTCACCATCAAAGGAAAATTATGATTACTGATAAGATCCCGCCTTCGCCACCGGACCGGAAGGCCTCCTTATCCATATAAAAAGGGAATGGATGGTATATCGCTCGCGTAGCGTACCACAGTACCAAAAATAATTGGGATGTAGGTCATGCATATGCGAACCAGACTATTGGTCAAGAGCTCTGGCGGTGGATGATCTCCCAAGCACCCTCTAGATCAGGGGCAACCATGCCCGTCGAGGGATGGATCCTTCCCGTGGACGAACATAATGCTCTCAATGTAAAGACTCGATCAAGCAACCTTTTCCCGTTAGCTTAGGTTTGGTGTGCCCGGAGAGCACCGGCAAATGGCTACCCTACTTGTGGCCTCCTTTCCACGCACCACATTTGCAAGTCCCTCGAGATCCTCCGCAGGTGCACCGACCTCATCGGGGGCACCTTCCAGACCGACCGATCATCGGGAGGCTCCGACCGGGGGAATCTACCTAAATTATTGCCCGGGCTTCTTCTAAGCCCTTCCTCTCCCTGAGAAGACCACTCGAATCGCTTCCCCATAAGATATGGGCAACCCCCACCCTTCCAAGTCCCGCAGCCGCTTTATGCATACGGCAAACCCGACGACAAAGCTAGACATTTCCTCATCCTCGGAGGGCTCACTGGCAATTATGCCCGTCCAGTCCACGAAGTCTTCCAACCCTGCATCGACTGCCTTCGTTTACCAAGCCCTCGTCCTATTTTCTTTCTTATTCTTGCACGACCAGGACAAGCTCGTGGATCCCTGAGGCCAGTGGCCTGGGCAAACCTCACCAAGGTCGGGCCAGAGCGCCCCGCTTGATCTTCCTAAGGTAGGACCGGCCGAGAAGAGCTACACGTCCTGCCCTGAACTTAAAAAAGGTCCGCTAACGGTGCTCTCCCCTAACAAGCCCAGAGCAAGCAATGCCAAACAACTGGGATAATGTAAGCGAGTGGGTCTATGGCCCAACTCTCGCAAGTTCCTCGCCATCAACAAAAGCTCATGATTGCACTCTGACTCCGTTATCTCCAGCAATTGTCTAATGTTCTCCATGCTAGCCTTCTCAATCTAGTTGACTAGTCGACCTCGCTTGCGCTTACCTAGATAACATCAGGACAACGAAGGTATGTCGTAACACACCACCTAGCGTAATTACGAGTTGCAACCGAATCCAAGACAAACCTGAACACAAGAGATTGATTCATCAAAAGGAAGCCCAGAGCCGGTGTCTCGTGACTGCGCCTTCCCTAACCGTGACAACCCCCTTCGTGATCCGCCTTAAGAGAATCGTGGAGCCCAAAGCTACAAATCAGAAGTCGGGGGACTAGGGATCGACTACCTAGGGACTATGGGACAACATAGATAGCTAGCCCCCAGTCCCCAGCTTCAATGTATAGATGAAACAAATCTCTACCAGGGAAATATCCAGTTGGTAGAGAGAGTTAAGCACATTGCAACCCATTAAAATCTGAAAAACATTCGGATGAATAAGCGCATGAGGTGCCCGCAGACATAAGAATTTGCTTCACCAATGATCGAAACTGGAAGCCGGTTAAGTCCAAACCTATAAACCGCCTTTGATGAAGAAGTAGACTATTATCCCGGCCTTCATACTTGAGAAAGCCTGGGCCTGTCCGACAATTCTAAACCAATGTCGTTAAGGACTCGGCCAGAAGGACCCCAACTCCTCCACCCGGACATAAAAGCCACAAGGTCGCCGTAGTGGACAACCCCTACCGGACCCCCTCGCGCCCAACTTGATGGTGAAGTCTCCTCTGATCTCTCATTCTACAGCAAACAAAGAAAGATGACCAACCCCGAGGATCTCCTAGCAAACCATAGCATGACCAAAACTCCTAGGATCACCAGGAGCTAAACCTATTGAGACACCCCTAAGGCTGAGTACATCCCAAAACCCTACGTACAGTCCCGTCGATGGAACCCTATTAGCAACCAAAAAGCACGCATTCGAGGTAAGACAATAACAAAACCTCCACAAATGCAAGAACCCAGACAAACAAAATTGGAAGCTACAAAGGAAAACGCACTGTGAGACCGGAAATGTTTGAAAATTCAACGACTTCGCCAAAATTCAGAGTGTTGCAAATGCTCAAAGAATTTTTGGGCTAAATGTTTCTAAATAATGGTAAATAAATTAACATCTATATCCCTATCCTTATATAGCAAGTCCCCGAACAAAGATTAAACGCAAGCAGATGTATTGGGCGCTAGGTATCGAGAGGCATGCTCCTCCCCACGCTTAGATTCACAAGACGTTTTATCTTCCAAAGCATTTAAAACACGCATGAGCTCGCTAATTGTAAGCACCTAGCTGTTTGGATCTATCAACCACCAAGCTGATATTCGGCTGGCCAATCCGGTCGGTCGCCGAGCCCTCGATTTGCCTTTCTAAAGGACCCAGCCCATTGTAGCTATGCTAAACCACTCGAGCAATCCTATACCAAGAAATTCGAAAACATATTCACAACCAATAAAGGCTCCTCGTAGCTCGCCAGTTGGGGGTCACCTCCCTAGCTCAAGATACGCAAAAAGATTTAAAGATAGAAAGTTTGGCGCACAAGTATGTCAAAAACCAAATCTTATTAAAATGCGCCAATATGCATCAATGGTTACACAAAACAAAAACAAATACGTCCAAACAACCATGATGTAGACACATCACAAATACGTCTAAGCAACCATACCAAACTGATTGTCAAAAGAAAAACAAAAAAAAAAAGGAAGAAAAGAGAAAGCTCAAGAAAAGAAGAGTTTGAATATTCCGCTTGAAGACCCTCCTTTTCAACCATACACCTTGGACTCGCGATGATTCCAGAGGGCACTAGGACAGCAAGCACCTAGCCCTAGAAAAGAATTCGAAAGGAATGGCATAATCAAAGCTTCCCATATAGATATCTTAAAAACAACATAATTAATGCTGGTCTCTCAAACACGGCCAATATCCATTAAATGACAAACAAATTCTCGGGTAGAGATTCTCCAAAGCTCTCCATAACTTCCACCCCTTTGCCGTACTCTGGGCGACGCAAAGTATAAGGAAGTCAAAATAGGGGAAAGCAGTTTTTGTGTAACTGGAAGAGAATCCATTGAAGAATCTCATAGACTTCGTGAGGTTCACCCCCATATAGCGGTGGAACTCGGGGAAGTGCATTGAATGCATCATCGGACATCACGCAAGCCATGCATATTACTGGGAACATATGCACATTTGTAATCTACAATTCTCCACACTTAGGGCCTTGAAACACAATATTTTTCCCCAACTATGAGGGCATAATCCTCCAATCGAAAAAAAAGGGGAGGGGGGGGCTCAATAGGCTCAGCGCCTGGCCCTCCTCATGAAGCAACCCTAAACTGCCACCATATTAAAGCTCTACGCAGAATCAACCACCAGATAGTTCTAAACCCCGTCCCAGATCTGAAGTCCCCAAATTCGCCATCCACCTCATATGTTAAGTTTGTGCCATGATAAATATATTAATACGTAATTACGTGCAAGATATTTATCCATGCATCTCCCAAGATTCAAATCTCACACAGTCTCTCGTAAAAACATAAATCCTTAATGCTAGCACTAGTATTCTGAGCAAAGAAAAGAGATATCTTATCACCAAATCACGGTGATTATCTTCCCATAATCGAGAGTAAATTCGAAGATAAAACAAAAGTACCCGCCGCTTAAAAGATGTAATTCCAACTGGCATAACTTTTCTTCCTCTTCTCCATCCTTTGCTAACTTAATCAATGAGAGCGCGGCCGACACAACGCCATCAATCCCCTGCAAGTTTACAATACGCCGACGCCCCTGTGGCGCCAAACGATCCGTAACGACACCTATGTTCATTTGAAATCTTAACCAATCGGAAGTAAATCTTATCGGGCATACGTACGCCAAATTTGCTATGTTGTTAAACCTCATTGAAGAGATTGTAGATATTTTTATCGATTTTGATGTCATTTAAAGTGCGATTTTTAAATACTAAATTCGCTTATTTTGCCCATGCTTTTTTAAAACCATTCTTCGATTAATCCTTTCTAGAAAAACACAAATAACACTATTTTCGCGGCTTCTCCGAAAATTTGCTCTATTTCCCCGATTTAAATAAGCTTTGTTTTCCTAAACAAGAAAAACTAAACCAAACGCTATTTCTTGCTTATTCTCCCTGCTTCTTCTTATAATGAAAAACACCAAAAAATAAATCAACGTATTAAGTTTTATGAATGAAGGTACCAATTTCAGATGGTTAGAGAACGAGACTTGCATAGAGAGGGGAAGGGGTTAGAGTTCAAGTCCAAGTGTGAACAAAATTGTTGAGAAACATATTCCTATAATATATTGTTAAAGTAAATAGAAATTTAAAAAAAAAAAAAAAAAAACTAAAGTTTTGATATCCACTTAGATCTTTATTAATGGGCCTTGAGTGGGCCCATGTCAAGTTGGGCTCAAAATGGCCCCCACCTAAAGAGTTGGAGTTATGAGTTGGATAAGCATCAAAGCCAGGCCTAAAGGCCCACCACGAAGATGACATTGGAACCAAGAAGGAGGATGATTGAAGATGGTCCTGATCCTTGACTTTTACATAAAGTCAGGCCATTTAGAATGAGTCAGCAACCATTCACTCCCCTTCGTGGGCCCCACCCCCCATTATTCAAGATATTTCGTTTTGGCTTCAAAGCACGTGACTTCCGCTGAACCGCTTGGAAGTTTTCAAACATTTGTTTCTCTTAAATATAAATAATAATAACTGAGACTGTGAGACTGAGAAAGAGAGAGAGACATATCTTTTAATTTTAATAATTAAAATTCTAAAAAAACTTCTCATTCTACATTAAAGCTCAGAATGTAAATAATAAAATTTAAAAACGTAAAACTAGAATTTAAAATTTAAAATTTAAAAAAAAAAAAAAGATCGCCCTAAATTCCGCTACTGCCTGCCTACAAGGGTAACGGGTAAGCAAAATTTACAGTTGGACCGTGCCGGTTCAGACCGGTCCAACCTGGGGCCGGTTGCCCGGTTCTAGTGTCATACGTATGGAAAGTAGAAACTATCTATCTATGGATGGGTTAGCCGGAGACGGGTTCGGCTGTCTCCTTCTTTCGCCGGATTTCCAGGACTTTCCGGTGGCTGTTGGAGTGGACGTCGACGGAGAAAGTCGGGCTACAAGCCGGCCGGTATTCCGGGAAGAGCCGGCCCGGATTTGGAAAACGAACCACAAGCGTTGCAGAGGGTTTTCGGGCCGAGGGGGCCGGTTCGCCACTGCGGTGTCTTCTGAACCAGGCAATGGCTACAGCGCCGCTGCTGCAGCGGAGGTTCCGACGACGGCGACTTTTTCGGCTTCTTCGCCGGCGGCTTTTCGAGACTGTAGAACGATTCCATGTTGTGGACGGTGTTGGTGAATATGAGGCAAGAGGATGAGCATGAGGACGACGAGGAGGAAGGAGACGGAGATGGCGAAGAATACCAAAAAGTCCAGACACGATTGCTGTTTCTGCGCCGCTTGCTTCTGGGTTTTGCCGGAATATGTGCCGGAAATAACGGAGTTCTCCACGTCGAAGACCGGGGCTCTTCTTCTTCGTGCTGCTTTGACGGGCAGTTTCCAGCGACGGCGGGGTAAAGAAGGGATAGCTCCGACGCCGAAGAATCGTCGACGAAGTGAGATAACCATTCAAGGTGCTCCAAATCGTCATCCTGAAAAAGGGGTTTCCATCATTTCGACGGCCACAATAAACAAAAAAACCCAGAAATAAATTCAAAATTCTTGTGGAAAATGGTTTTAAAAAAAAAAAAACACTCACGGGAACGGCTAGTTCTCCCGCGGAAAGGGAATCAAAGTCGCCGGTGCCGGAGAAACTGCTGGAGTTTGAGTTATCATCGTCAACTCTGTCTTGAGAAGACCAAGAAACAGAGTCCTTCTCTTCCTCCTCCTCTTCTCCTTCAAACCCAAGTCCAAACCCTTCGTTAGAAAAGTCAAAAAGGTCGTCGACGAAGAAATCCTCGCCGGCAGCTCCATTAATTCCGGCGCCACAAAACACATCATCAAACAAACCCTGCTGGGTCGTCTTCATGGCCACGTCGCTGCGTAAACTTTCCTTCAACGCTCTTGTTTCGATACAATGATCCATTTCTTCACCAAACGAAAATTCAAAACATCAGACGTTTTCCTTTTCACTTTATTTCCAAATTAAACAAACTTTAATTCAAAAAATATATATATTATATATTATAAATATTTACCTGACAAGGGTGAACAGAGATTGAAGAGATGACCGGGAGAGATTCCAGAGACTGAAAGGCACTCAAAATGATGAGAGGGGTTTGCTCTGTATGAATGGTTTATCTTTAATCTCTCTCCAGTGAAAGTCTACAGACCGTTTATTTTAATGTGTTATTTTTATTCCGTTATCGTGCACCCGTAACTCATAGGATTATTTCCGTTCCAGAGCTGACTATTTCGGACTTGACTTTTGATTCTTGGTTAGGCCAGGTTAGGGCGGGATCCACTGTTTCGCGCTGATTTGTACAAATCAGCCTACCTTTGTTGGGTCCAATCACAGGTCGCCATCTCATCACAAGGCGTTGGCTAAAATCACCGCCCGTTTCGTCACCGGCGTTGCCTGATTCGGCGGGGACCGTGGATGGTAGTTTAGATTTGCGGTTGAGATTGGGCCTTGATGCAGGGGTTGTTGAGAGCGGGGAATGACACGTAGATTATTCATAACGAAGGCCTGAGGAACCAGCTGGGAAACCGCTATGATTTTGTGTTTTTCTGCCCTTTTTTGGGTTTTGAGTCTGCCACTTAATTTCCTGTTATTTACGAAAATGGACAGCTTTGTACCGCTAATTACGCCACCCTTTCGGCTGTTTTGTCATTTCGCTCTGTAAAATTTCGTTAAAATTCTACTTATTTGCATTCGATAGCGTATACAAATAAAATTTCCTTTTCTTACGAGGATGGTTGAACATTATTCTATGGAAAGTCTCCATTTCAATTTATTTAAAAAGTAAGAATTAAATTATTATGATGTCAAAATACTTGAAATAAAGATTATATCGTATTAATCTTTATAATCTAGCTAAATCGATAAAGTATTTGAAATTTATCTAAAAATTGATTCATCTGCCCAATTTACAAAAATATTTAATGGAAATATTAAGTGCGAGTTGATAAATATTAGATATTATAATGTGTTAAATGCGTTCTGCATCTTTATAGGTCGTGTTGACCCACGAATGATTTATCGAATATTTTAAAATAAAAAGATTCGCTGATTTTAAGTATTTTAATCTGAAATTGAAACCCATAACATAGTGTTGGGAAACCCTATGAACTCATCATCATCGGTATGATATTGTTCACTTTAGATCTAAGTCATCATGATTTTGTTTTTAGGTTTTTTTCTCTTAAAAGGCCTTCTATCAATTATATGATGTGTATGTTATAAAGCTCGTATTAAGTCTTGTTTTAAGCGGATTGTAGGGCGTTCTGAGGAGCTTTGATGCGTATCCACGTAATCTTGGGTGAGATAAAGTTTTATCGACTTTCACTTGAATCAGATTTTGCTACTCGAATTCATCTGGCATTATGTATAATGGCTTAAGAAGTATCATGAGGCATGCATGTCATTTTTGTTACGACCTTGTACAGCAGTAAAGCACCGACACATAGTTTTCCCTACTTCCATTTATTACCATCGAGATATTAATAAGCGTGAATTTAACCTTCAATTCATCTTATTACACAATGCAAATATTACGGGAGTTCTCCTCGAAACACTTTTGATAATTTCAAGAAAAAATCTAATGTATCTAAAATATTATGAGTAAAGTATTGGGCACTTAAAAAAAATATAAAAAGAAAAAAATAAAAAGAAAGAGTATGCTAAAAGGAAGAAAAAGTAGTCACAAGAAAATGTCCGAGGAGGCCTTGATAATGTAAGAAGGGGCATGGTCAAATGATTTATACATGGAATCTCGAGCAAACCATTTATCGAAAACAACACTTAAAGAAAGAGCTTCTTTCCCCTCAATAATTAAAGCTCCTGTGTACACCTAATTAATGTCTGTCCATTATAATTTTTATGATACGTATCTTGTCAGTCGGGATATATACGCCAAGATGATATTCTATCGTAAAATACGATTACGTTTTAAAAGCTCGAAGCTACTTTTTTTTTGTGTTTGGATAATTCATTAATTTGTATTATATTATATCGTTATAGTAATTATATTCTTGCAGGCACTAAGTCTATGGCCTCTTTTGACCAGTCAGCTCCTCTTATTTGAGCCGAGGACACTTTTCAAACTAATTCTCTTTTCTACCTTGAATGGGCCTCAAAAGCTATTTTATTTTGTTATTAAGTAAAAGGGTAAACCATAATGCTATTCAATAAAAGTGTTATTTTAAATAAATAAATTTATTGATTTAGGTTAGCAATATAATATATATATATAAACATAAAATCAAAAGTGTTAAAATTTTTAAAAGATAACTAAGCATCTAGATTAATAGCAAAAGAGTATGGTCAAAGCTCATACATTTGATGAATTACAAAAGCGCATGTCTTTTAAGATTACATGTTATAGCAGCGTATTAACGGAGCCGGGTTGGTTTGATGAGCTTTATCGGATCGATTTTTGCTCGTATGAGCGTCAATGTAAAAGCGCGTAGAAAAAGTTGCTTGATGGCGGCATGCTTCACTTGTTGTAATAAGTCGGCGGTAAGCGTAAGCGTCAACGGTCGAGAAGATAAGAGCAGCGAGAAAGCGAATGGCGTCGATGTGAAAAAAATAAGCTTTTATTGGAAAGTAAAGCGCAAATACGGAGAATAAACGATAGAATGAGTTATTCCGAACTAATAATGCGCGAAAATGATTTCTCTTTATCTAACAAATAAGGGTTTCAAATAAATAAAAAATGAGAGAGTGGTTGTGGCTTTCTAGAGAAAAAAAAAAGAAAAATTGAAAATTGTCATTTTGTTTTTATTGTTTCGTAGATTTTTTTTGTTTTTTGTTTTTTGTTTTTATTGTTGCATAGATTTTTACATTATAACTTTCAAACCATTCATTATATAGAAAAAAGCCTCGTACATACAAATAATGGATATAGTTCTTTTTTGTATATGATTTTTTTTCCTTTGAAAGGCATACATAATTAAAAGCAAACTAATTACATATAATCATACCCTAATAAATATAATTTTCTTGTCCTGATCCCTTATACCTCCATGTAAATATCGTCTTATGTAAGTAATATTTTAATATTTAATATTTAAAATTTTTATCTATTTCTATAATTCGAAACAACCCATTACATATATCATGCTATATATAATTATTTTAAGGTCAACATGCAATATTGTAATTATACTCTTATATGGATAAACATAAATACAAATTGTAAGAGTAGTGATTTTAATGAAGAAAAATCAAATGTTTTGATCAATCCATGTAATATTTTAAATTTTAAAAAATCATTTACAGTGTTTGCTAGTAAAATAGTCAATATGTAATTTTGTAAATATAAATAATTAAAAATTAAACGTCATAAACCATCATTAATTTTACTATAAATAGAAAAGGATCCTGATCACATTAAATATATTCGATTTATATCTTATAAAACAATTATTTGTGGAATTATGTAATGAAATCGCAGTTTGAAGTACACAAAAATATAATTAAGAATGGAAATTAAATGACCCAAGTTTAATTTTAGTAACAAAGAACAAAGTTTCAAGTCAACGAAGAGTCCTCCCAAGTCTAAATAGTAAATACATAAGGAAAATGATATCCACGTTTTGTGCCCCATCCACCATGATCTCTTTAGTGGAAAAGACATTTTCCTTTATTTTTTTCTCTTTTGATTTTAATTGGATGGAGTCCAATTTGGACAAAATTACATTATTGGTCATTACTTTGGAAAATAATTTAATAAATTTATTATTTTATTCAAGCATTCATTAGTTGCCTCAAATAGTAAAAGATTCCAGTCTATAAAAATATAGCTTTTTAGTCAATGTATCTTCTGCATAATTTGAACATTAAATGGAAAATCAATCACTTTTCTTTTTTTTCAAAATATATATGTATATTTGATGAGGGGCATTTGCCTTGGTAATATAGGAATTCATGGACATCGACCTCATTTGGTACAAACATATCTGAATATGGGTAAAATAAGAATATATGTACCTTATGGTAGAAGATTTGTAAAGAAAATTATGTAAAATTGAGTGAAATCATGGAAAAATTTTAAAAGTAAAGTACATATATAATAGTTATTTAAGCCCTCTTTAATAAAATGAAAAAATTAAGTACTTAATTTTATAAGTATTAGTCTACTTATTGTAAAAAGCTTGTTTGATAAGTTCTTAACAATTAAATGCGAAAATAAATATATTATTTGATAGCCTTAAATCTTGAACTTCAAAATTATATATTTTAATATTTACCTTATTATGTTAAATTACATCTTATCAAAAATAATAGAGTTTCTAATAATATTTTATTTTTTTTACTACAATGTGATGTGTAAATAACATGTTTTAAAAATATGTAAAAAATATTTATTCTAATAATATTATCCAAAAAAAGACATAAATATGTTTAAAAAATAACCATCCTATGTTTAAATAGAGGATTTTATTTTTTAAAAGGAGAAATTAACCTTTTTTTTATACCACTTAGAGAATTTTTTTTTTTAATATTATAGTAAACTGTCTTTCCAAGGACCATCCATCCTATGCCCCTATTTAATCGTTAATTTATCACATGAAATAGATATAATAGACAGAGAATAAGTTCATTTAATATTTTTAATAAATTGTAAATTAAGATGTAAATATTGAAAATTAAAAATAAAATTAAAATCAGTTGGATGCATAAAGATAGTGTTTTATAATTGTTAAATTAAATATGTAATGTAATATTATTCATAAATTAAATGAGTAATTATTTTAATTCATACATTTATAATTATTAATACAAATATTATTTATATAGATAATGAGAAATAATTCATATTTTAAGGTTAAAATTAAAATAAAATTGATTCAAATATTTATATAATTATTAAATTAAATATGTTATTATTTAAATATTATAATATTAATAAGACCTCATTATTTATTTATTTCTGTAATCATTACTATGAAATATAAGAAAATTCAAAATAAATGTATATTATAATATTAAAATGAAGTTTTATTTTTATTTAATATGATTGATATGGTTTAAAGACATATTATGTCTTATATGTGCATTGGATCCCGAACGCCTCATAAAAAAAATTGCCTCTAAATTATTTTCTTATGAAATTTTTTGATAAAATGATCTATTTAATTTTTGTATATAATACGAGATTCGCATTACTGTAAAAAAAAATTGAGGATTAAATTAAATAAAAATATACGGGTGTCTTTTTTATAATTTATGGTAGATACTATTCTTGTTATTACTTCTTATAATTACATGCTTCATAGTTTTATTATTTCACATTAAAAAAAAAAGTCAACTGTTGACTAGTGAGTAGTGACTCTTCTTTTTTTCTTTTAATAGAAAGGATTGTTGACTGAAGTGACTTAAAAATTATCTTCAACTCATACAGAGAAGAATTGATAGCTCAAATCTAAAAATAACTTTGTTTTTGTTTTTGTTTTTGTTTTTAAAGAGCTAAAATATATTTGTTAAAAAAAACATTAAAATAACTAAATAAAAAAAAAAAAAAAAACCCACGAAGAACAATATTATTGGAGGGGCTTGGTCACAGAATCCAAGTTGCCTAAAACGCAAGGGTCAACACGTAATTTCACTTCCACGCGTAGTTCGGTAGACCAAGCAATCGGCCGACCTTTTGACGAAATCGGGACGAGAAAACAGTCATTCGATAAGACACGTAGCGATAATATGCACGTGCAAAGGGCCCCACTAGGTCACGTGATTTGACGAGGAACAGTATCTTTCTTACGTGTAATGAAACGACACCGCTTTTTCCCCCCAGCGCAGTCACATGGATATCGTTTTCTGCCTTCCATGCCTTACTGGAAATCTGGTACTTTAAAAAAAAATATGGATAAATAAGAACACGTAAATCTAATTTACCAAATCTTTTTTACTTTTTCTAAACGTGAAATATTTTTATTATTATAATAAAAAATAACAGGATTAAAAATAAATAAAATAAGACTAAATTAACATTTAAAATCGATTTATTAATTTAACATTTAATTTTCTTCTATTTTAATATTATCATACAAAAATATAAAAAACAAATAGAAAATATATCTAAATTTAAAAAGTTACTTGATAAGTACCCAAGTCAATAGTAGAGCTCGAATATAAAATTTCAGTCCGATAAATGAAAAAAACGCTTTTCAGTTTAAGTATTGATACATAATTTCGTGAAGCCGTCTGAGATCATGTGTGTCGGGATTCTTATAAAAGTCGGGACGATAAAATCTTTAGCGTTACGGATAAACTTCGGCTTGGATCACTCTCTTGGGATGTCAAATATATCCTCTACCATGTAGTAAATTTAACTTCTGTGTAATTCTCGATAAAGCTTGTCGATGATAGGTATTCGAGCTTTTTGATAAAACATAACTCAAAGGCCAGAATATGTAGGTGAGGTGAGGCATACCGAACTGAAGTGTTCTTGCGTGTCGTATGAAGCGGAGTATGAGATCGTGTCGTTTACTTTCGAAACCGCTTTCACTTACAGGCGTGGGATAATTTATTTTCAGTAATGCTTTAAGTTACGTGGAACGATAAATACCTGATGATATATAAAAATACGATAAAATGGTCGAATCCCAGTGGTCTCCCTTACGATAGATGGGAGGAATATTTACGAAACGTAAATATCATCATGATTTCGTGTTGAACAGCGTGAGATTGTATCGTTACTATAATTCCATATATTTTTTTCAAACTAGTTCCTAGTATTTTTACATAAAAATGAAGTACTCTAAAAATAAATAAAATTTAAGTATTAATATATTTACTTTCTCGCTTCTGACCTACGTTTTTGCGATCATATGTTCTTGGAATACAATATGGGATCTCTGCTAAACTCTATGCAAATACTCCATAATACCTGCGCTGGAGGTCAAATTTAAAAAACAATTATACTTAGGTAAACGGATAAAAGACTTTTCTTGACTTTTTTTTTTTTAATCAATACTATAATATAGTACAACCTGTTCATTTTTCTCATGTTTTCTTTCACGATTCCCAGTACCCAAACACGGATAAACGGGCAATAGAAAATGAATTATTCCAGGCCAAAGGGGCAAAACAATCATTTGAGATTGGTTGATTTAAGAAAGAATGAGATGGAAAACAACCAAAAAAAGGTAACGAACAAAATAATTCCTTGACACACAAGTGTTGAAGGATATATAGCTGTTGCTGGGGTGTGATTATTCATTATTGTGATGACAACCGGACTCCCCCACTCCAACTAACTTGATTGGACACCAAGAAAATCTTATACCAACCGAGAAAGTGTCACACAACTGGTAGATTCAGATTAACCTAACGATCATTATTTTTTTTTGGGTAAGCACCAACTATGTTGGTTGGCTATAATTTGACTAATCATCTCATTTTATTCGGACTCATTCTAATTTCCAATTTTTTTTAATATTTTTGTCTGTCGTGTTCTTCTTAGAAACACTTCCTAATTAAAGAATCATTATGATAAGTTTTTATTTTATTTTATTTTTTGTAGTTTTTGGAAACGTGTAGGTTTTTAGATCTTATTACAAGTTAGACAGATAACTGATTATTGTAAGAAAACACTTTTAAGAATTGAAGTGTTTGATAACGAAACGAGAAGTATCGATAATTACGGATATATTGATATATACTTTGAATTTCTGAGATATATCGGAAAATATACGATAGATATTTTAATGATGAAAATATCGATCGCGAAAATTAGCAAAATATTTTGAAATATATGGAAATACGTTGTTAGTATAAAAGAGCGTAAATAAGAAAATATCTGACATTTGAAGGCGGTATTTATTATAATTTATCAAAAATTATATTATAATAAGTCGTTTAAGCCGAAATGAAGAGCCGTATGGTTGATTACGTTATTTGATATGAAGGGATTTGTGCTTTATGAAGCGATATTTATAATAAGATATTGAAAATATTAAGATAAATCGCGAAAGAAAAATAATTTGAAGTCGAATGAAGGCAGGTGAGTTTGTAAAGAAGTATATGAGCTTTAGAGATATTTATAAAATTTTTTTGGTCGAATAAGCGTGATTTAATTACAGCCAGTTGGATTTGATTTAAGTCAAAATGGCCAGATATGTCTCAGATATTTCAGATATTTCTTGATATGTCTACGATATTTCTTAAATATATAGATTTTACTGATATATCTCCGGAGTATTTAATGATATTTTATCGATATTTTTAAAAATTTATTAGCGTGCGCATGTGAGGATATACTATCACGACTCTCAGCTAGCCGGGGAAATATCGAAAATTTATGATATTTCTCTGAAATATCGAAAAATTTCTAATATTTCGCCGAAATATCGGCGATTTTATCGATTTTTGCCCGATTTTTGGCCCGAGAGTTGGTTGCGAAAATCGATGTCGTCTGGCCGATATCAGATATTTCGATATCTTAGACCAGGCGTATCGATTTTGTTCCTTGCTTGATACTCTTTCAAGCACATTCTCAATTTGATTCCAAGAAAATTAATTTTATTGATTCGATTAGCGTCTGTCGATAAAAAGCATATAATGAAATCGTTAAAAAAATATAAATGAAACACAACATTAGGTTAATCACCAGCGTATGAATAGTTTGAAGCTATCGTTTGATAGTTGGTATCTGGCATTTGATATTGCTTATTTTTAAGCCCCAGAATCTTATGATTCGGAGTTATATAGCATATTGACGATAATTGATTTGATTTTTTGTCGTTGATCGGATATCTTCTACTTTATTTGAATGGCGCTTGGCGTAAATAAGCGTCGTCTTGTAATGACGATAAACGAAGCGTCAGCGTAAGCGGCGAATTAAGCGAAAATCGAATGAAAGCGTGAATATCGTGGAATAATCACTTTATTGATAAAGAAAATAATTGAAAGAAATATAGATGAGTGATTTAAGGTCAAGAATGGCCAAAAAATCATTAATCTCTAAGAAAAAATTGAGAGAAAATTAGGCTAATGTTGATTTGATATAATAGAAAACAAATAACTTATGATCATATTAACTACTTTAGTTTAGATTATATTTTACGGTTTCTATATTTTAAATATTTATAATAAAAATTTTCTTTTTTTTATCAATGTTTTTTAGAAGGATTATTAATAAAGTATTTCCTTAGAAAACTTTTGATTTGTAAAAGCCTGTCTAAAATTTAATTAAAACACTTTTACTGTCTTAAAATTATTTTAAACGATTCTCTAGGGCTTATTTTTTAAAATTCTGTTGAGCTTCTACATCATTTTAAAATCAATTGCAAATGGATTGAGTATTTAAAATTGTGCATTTATTATTATTATTATTATTATTATTATTATTATTATTATTTAAAGTATTTAAAGTGTTTCTAATGATAGTGTTTATTCACAAATCAATATAAATTATTTTTTTTATATTTTTAAATTTTATCAAACTAAATGAGAAAGTAAAATCATTTAGCATGCTTGAAGACCAAAACCTTTCCTTTCATATATCTATTTTATTCAAAATAAAGATATAAAGCCTGATTGGTTCCTATTTTCGAAAACCGTGCTTGAAAACAGTTTTTAAAAACACAGATAACACAAAATCATTTAGCATGCTTGAAGACCAGAACCTTTCCTTTCACATATCTATTTTATTTAAAATAAAGATATAAAAAAGCGCAATTGTTACATTTTGAAAACCACCGAGATAACCACGATTTTGTTATTATTTGAGAAAGCTGTTTTTGTTAAATTTTGAGCGAATTTTAGCTCTTTATTTCCAGCTTATTATTTTGGTAT
Organism: Tetrastigma voinierianum; assembly: GCA_016808115.1. Lineage (NCBI taxonomy): Eukaryota > Viridiplantae > Streptophyta > Magnoliopsida > Vitales > Vitaceae > Tetrastigma > Tetrastigma voinierianum. The sequence continues at coordinate 135,388 of JAEQBH010005214.1, forward strand.
TCTCACAGCAGATTATTGATAGCTAGTTATTCTTTCAAGTGTCATACATAAATTAAAAAAAAAATACTTCATTCAAGAAATACACAAAATACCTGAAAATTGATTTAATCAAATAGCCAAGGCCTTCAATATAAATAAGTTCCAACATTGATCCACAAATTCAAATTCAAGGCATTCTACAATTTGGCTGTCTGCCCAATACTGAGCTAGTACAATGATCTCACAGCAGTTACAATTTGAATAAGGTTTTTAGGGTACATTTGACAGTGTTTTGAAAAAACACATGTTAATTCAGAAAACACTTTTAAAAGTTGAAAAATAAGTTATAAGGTTCATAGAGAAACACCCAGTGATTCCCCAAAACAGAAAATGTTTTCATTAAAAGCACTTTGAAGATCAGAAACACTGTCAAATATGTTGGAAAAATGGGTTTGAGCATAATAAATTAGTTATCTTTGAGCTAAAATTAAAATGGGTCCCACAAACTCTTTGTAGTCGGTCCACATAGGAATGTGTTCTCCTCCATGAGGAGATGAAGATTATATATTGAGTTGCTCAATCGTTAAGAGTGAATTGAAATTGCGGCCCGAGCATCGCGAAACTTTGAAAATGAGCGCTGAACTTTAGGCTTTGTGAAAAGGCATTATACCATGGGATGGGAACAAGAGCTTAAAAGTATATCTGCTTTCTTATTGTAGTGGGGTTTATGGCTTTTTGAGGCGCCCTAGTGCGTGGAAGGGGGAGGACCCTATACGCCTTGTGCTTGCCTTCCTCGCCTGGCGGCCAGGCTTCGAATGCGGGTGTGATTTAGCCAAGCCATATCTTTTTGGAGAAAGGTTGTGTCAAAGGTGTCTATTGGTTGTGATTCTGGTAGTCGACGTTGTCGGTGTGCATTTGCCATGAGCAGGACACGGCCCCCAAACTTCATGCCTAACAGTCGTGAGTAAATTTATAAAATAGGGCCTTACAAATCAAGCATTTTGATTAGATAGATAAAAGAAAAAAATATTGAATTCATCACATATCATCTTCGTTTTAAAGGAAGCGGGTTACGCACAAGTTACAGTTCGATGGCCTTCTTAGTGGTAGTCTTCTTTTGTGTTGGGGAGATCATTTTATCTGAGGACGCGTGTGCCAAGGGGCTTCGAGCGTAATTGCGAGAGCGATAAATTGTCTTAAGAAATTGTGTCGACAGGCTTTCTATCGATTCGATTTACGCAAACATGTTCCATTTTATTGCATTACAGTTATGTTCGTCAATTTTAGTTCTGTTCTCACAGTCATACTGATATAGGCACTCAACAAAATAAACTCTTTAGCCTTACAACAAATCTGCAGTTATGGTTCCAACAATCAATGGTATTCTGACAGCATGGAAACCATTTTCCCACAACAAATGCCCAAATGAGTATCTCCCAAGAACACTTTTCTGGGAACAAAAGAATACCTTGAACTTCATCTTCTTCATGGTGGAATTGAATGATAAAATCCATGGCTCCACTCTAACAGTTGTGCCTGGAGGAGCTTGAACATTGGCTGTGTATACAGACTGTTCTGGACCAACATTTGTCACTGTTCTTGACACTGCTAAGCTCTTCTTCAGATTGGGGATGATGATGGAAGGTAGGTTAAGGTTCAGGACTCGGTTTCGGGTTTTGGGGCATGGAGAGTTGGAGATCAAGAGGATGGCAGAGCTGTTGTAGCCCATTGAACACAGGAAATGGAGATAGTCTTTCATTCCCATGTCATATATTAGACCAGGGTCCATGGCTTTGTTAGGATCTACTTCACCACCTCCATAGTCGAACGGGTCGGCTTGCTTGTATGGAGCTCCCTCAGCTACTGCATTTAGGCCATACTCATCTTTTACAGTGGCTGTGTTAAGAGAATGAGACAGGAGGGTCAATAAAATTATCTAATACTCCTAATAAATTTGTGAATCTAACCTCTCCCGTGTTTTTTTTCTTTAAAAATAACCTGTTTAGGATAAAAACCTATTTTCTATTTCATGTATTTACGTTGTTTCATAAGAGAAGGGGTAGTTTTTTCAAGAAAACAAGAAAGACGTTTTTGTCAAAGTCAGGTCAAAAATTGATGAGGGGTGGTATTTCAAATTTTGGGTTTTCAAAAGGTTTATTGAAGCAAATCACCCTGAAATCTACAGGCAGCAACATAAATGAAAGCGTTCAGTTTCGTTCCGTTTTTTGAAAACAGTTTTCTGTTCTCAAAAACAAAGAGAACAAAGGCGGGGAAGAGCAGCGTTTGGTTGAATTTTTAGGCTGCATTTAGGCAGGAAAAATACGAGGGAAAGGAAAAAAATTATTAAGAAAAATGATTTCATTCAATTTGGTTTTAAAGTGGAAAATATAAAAAGAATCGAATATCTTTAAGAAATTCGCAAGAAATTTTACATAATGTAAATTTCTTGGTCATATATAATATAAAGAAACAAATAAAATGAGTTTAAATAAACATATAGAATTGATATTTTAAGTTTAAACCTATTTTTTATTTTCTTCGAAAAAAATTTCCTTCCACTTTTCCTCACTATTTTCTTTCCTCAGTACTTTATAGGTTCAAAATGGAGCCCTAAGGAAAAATAAATAAAGAGGAAAATAAGGAGAACATGTTTGGTTCCCAGTTGTTTGGAAGCTGTTTAGACTGAAAAAATAGAGGGAAAAGTGGAAGGAAAATAAATAATAGGTTTGAAATTTATAAATTAATTTTATTTGTTTATTCAAACTAATTTTATTTGTTTGTCTCTATTATATAAAAGACTAAGGAATTTAAAAATATATACAATTTTGAATAATTTTGATTATATTTAATTTTTAACTTTATATTTTAGAAATTGGCAAACGTAAGAAAATCGTTTTCTTAGTTTTTTATTCATTTACTAGTACTCAGGGTTCAAGCGAGTCTTACTATTATGAAAAACACACAAAATATAAAACACTAAATTAAGAGAACATGAACAGTTTTCAGATAACACCACCAAAATGGTGGTGTACTCTGTGTTTTCAAAAACCGTTGTCAAGAACAGTTTTAAAAAACATGAACCAAATAAACCCAAAGTGTTTTTGTGTTTTTGTTTTTGTTTTCTACCTGTTGTGATAAGAGCAGACTTGATTGCAGCAGGAGTCCAGGTGGGGTGCATGGAATTGAGAAGGGCAACAATGCCTGAAACATGGGGACAAGCCATGGATGTTCCTGATTCAATCTTGAAGTTATCAAGAGGTAATTCTTTTTGAGTCATATCATCAGTTGTGAGGGAAGAAGCAGCAGGAGACCAGGCAGCCAATATACCAACCCCAGGAGCAGCAATATCAGGCTAGAAGAAGACATATTCAGATGCATGAATTAAAATTCGAAAAACAAAACAAACCTGTTCGGTTCATGTTTTTGAAAAATGTATTTTGTTCTCGAAAACAAGGGGAACAAGGAAAACAAATAGGGAGAACACGTCTGATTTGCAGTTTTTTTTTTTTTTTTTTAAAACGAGAGAACAGCCTATTTGGTTCATGTTTATGAAAACACAAAGAACACCAAAAAGGTGTTCTCTGAAAACTCTTTTCTGTTCTTTAAATTTAGAGAATGTTTGGTTCTTGTTTTTGAAAAATGTTTAGTTATCCTAAAACTGTTATTGTTATCTTATTTTTAGTGTTTTCTGTGTTCTTTGTGTTTTTCGGAACAAAAAGAACTAGAAACCAAACGTGTTCTCATTGTTTTCCTTGTTTTTATCGTTTTTGAGAAGATAAAACAGTTTTCAAAAACAATAACCAAACAGACCCTTAGTGCTTTTTGTGTTTATTATGTTTTTCAGGAAAAAAAAAAAAAATACTGGAAACCAAACATGTTTTTCTTGTTCTCCTTGTTTTTTGATAACAGAAAACATCTTTCAAAAAGAGTAAACAAACATGTCCCAATGTCGAGAGGAATAAAACGATTTTCGAGAATGCCTGAAAATGGTGGTGTTCTATGTGTTTTAAAAAACCGTTTTCAAAAACAATTTTCAAAAACAAGAACCAAATAGACTCGAACTCACTCTGGGTAAGAATTTTTATACCTTCAACACAGAGGGAGAAAGAGAACTGGGGCCTCTAGAAGAGAAGTATGCCACCTGCAGGAACTGCAGTAGTCTTTGCAGCCGTCTTCGTATGACTAAACTTGATCATAGGTTTGCTGTCATAAAAATAATCCGACCTGACAAGGTATAGGTATGCCCGATAAAGTATATCGACAAAGTAGTGAGGAAATAGCATTGTTGCTAAGGATATAGTGGAAGACATTACTGATAGGTACGAAGACCAATCGAAAGATAGGCACAGAGGTGGGAAAGCATACCGAAGTCTGTTTCCGTAATCTGTGTGGAGCCGGTCTTGAAGGATCAGGGTAGTAAATTTACTTCTTGGCGTTGGCTTTGATGAAAACAGATGATAGTACCCGATCGATAAAAGGCGCTGAAAAGGCCCAGGCACGATGGGTGGAAGAACCTCTCGGTAAGTGCGAAACCAGCGATGCCGGTGAAGCGGATGATATGAATGTCTGATTCTAACTATTATAAGAGAAACAATTGTGTGAAATCAGTGTTCACTCCATCACTTGGAAGGACATGCTGATAAAGTATTTTAGGAACAAGGAAGAGCCAAGTATTGAGTATATATATAATCATCATTCTCATGTAATCAGAGACTCAAAAAAAAAAGCAGTTTCTTCGCGGAATTACACAGTTTGGCGCCATGTATGTAAGCGAGATGTCCGCATGTCAAGTCCACCTCAACACATGGGATTCCTGTAGATGGTGTAACATCCTTACTGGGAGATTTGGCGAAAACGAGACCGACACCCCCAACTCTTTGTACAGTTCTTATCGCAGTTGTAGTGAACCTCTGGTAACGAGTTTGGAAACAGAGAACAACATTTCCTTTTGCTAGAGTAGCATTCAAGCTTCCTGTGTCACAGCTCCTATAACAAAAGACACAAACATTTAAGAAAATTCATACCCGTTTAGTAGAGGTTCATGACAAAAAGGCAAATGTGTTTACATTTTTAAAACCCCTTTCATTTCCCACTAAAAGGTCTTATAGAGGGAGGAAGGTTCCTTCATATATATATCCACTTCAATTGGACCGTATCCAGCTGATGTGGGACTTCTAACACTCCCCCTCATACGGAGGCTGAGTTTTATTTTTTTTCTTTTTCCACTCCTTCCAGAGGATGATAAGTAGTGTGGAGGGGAGCCTCCTCCACCGTGATTTAGACACCAGGCTGACTCTGATACCATGTAAATATTTTTAAAACCCCTTTCATCTCCCACTAAAACGTCTTATAGAGGGAAGAAGGTTCCTCCATATATATTCACTTCAATTGAATTTGTATCTAGGCGATGTGGGACTTTTCGGCTTTCCCTGCGAAGACTAGGTTTTTTGATCCTTCTAAAGGATGATAAGTGTGGAGTCTCATAATGTGAGTCTAGACACATGGCTAGCTTTGATACCATGTTAATATTTTAAAAACCCCTTTCATCTCCCGGCTACAAAAGGTGTATCGGGGAGGAAGGTTCATAAGTATATATTCGCTAATTGGACCGTGTCGAGGCGATGTGGGACTTCCAACAAAATGGATATCCATATTACCTTGCATTGTCTTCGTCAGAATCACTCGAGAAGATGTTTTCTCCATACATGAAAAGAGTGAAACTTGTTCACATTCTTCCTTGTATACAACGACCACTGTATGAAGACAAGATTTATTTCTATGTCTATATAGTCTCGAGTTCTCAGAGGAAAACCAACTTGTAAACAACTAGAAAGTAGGATAGTATTAGACGAAAAGGAGGGTTACCCTGGATTCGGTTGTTCCGAGGTAATCACAGTTGGGAAAGCTCTATCAATGGTGCTGGCTGCAACTGATATAAGCCATGGAGCCGTGTTGATGACGGTTTGAGGGGAAGGGCCAGAATTCCCAGCTGAGCATACAACAGAAATCCCACTTTAGCTACATGGAAGGAACCTTGATTGCCAAAGCATCATCCAAAACTGCATTAAGTGGAGGGGATGAGCCTAGGGACACTGAAAGAACATCCACTCTATCACGAACAGCATCGTCTAAGGCAGCAAGAACATCCGGGCTGCATCCACCAGTAGACCAGCAGACTTTGTAGACGGCTAAGTGAGCTGATGGAGCCCCCCCTCTTGCTGATCCTCGAGCTAGTCCCCTGAAGCTTGCATTTTCTACGAGAGCACCCGCAGCAATAGAAGCAGTGTGAGTACCATGGCCTACTGCATCTCTAGGAGACAAGAACTCAACACCCCCACTTGGATCCAGCTTTCCAAAATCGGCCTCATACCCTTTGATATACCAACGAGCACCAATTATTTTCCTGCTCAAAATATGTCGTCATTTAAGTGTTATAACTACGGAAGCTTCAATGCACGAGAATATCAATTCAAGAAGATAAAGATAAGGAAATCAACATAAAGGTGTATGAGGGTTTTAACATGGTTCCACCAATCATGCCTTCTACATCCACAGATGAGAAATTTTTTTTCACTATTATGAAAACAAAGTACAAGATTGGAGTATCAGAGTATTCTCGACGACTAGGAAAAATAAAAAAAATCACTTTTAAAATACTAAGGATGCCCACAATGCGAAGTACCTCACAATACTCTCAATTCCTAAAACCCTTACATCATTTGCGCCTTATTTATTATGCCTTTCTGGCCCGAGTACTCTCTCGCCTTTCTTTTCCCTCATGACCTAGAATATTTATAGGAATATTCCTAACAACTTTTCTTATTCTATAATGAAACGTAATATTACAATAATATGACAACCAGGAATTATCCTATACAATATTCTTCACAAAAAATAATAAATACTAATTAAGAATTTGAGACATATTCTAACATTAAGGGAGTAAGAATGATGAAATGCAATGATATGACGCCACTAATGGATTGGGTTTCTTTTTATTTCCCCTGCCTGGAGTAATGCAAGGAGAAACTAAAAATGACATCAAAGTTACTGATAATTCAGTGTTAATCCACTACGGAAAATGCTTAATTGAGCTCAAAGAATGGATGATTTATTGATAAGGAGACAAGAACAGGGACAAGTTTGATGATGGGCAAAGAAAAATGCAACCTGTTGCAATTAAGGCTGATTAAATTGATCCTCCTTCTTGACACGTCCCACGCCAGCGAGAGGGGATTTTGCCCATGCCCTTATCTCTAAAGCTTTCAGACTCAGGCCATATTCCTACACACCAAGAATCAAGCACAAAAACAAGATAAATCATGGAAAAAACTGCAATCATATGCAACATTTTCCTCACCAACCTGTATCTATGATGCCAATGATGGAGCCACAACCCGAACCACTCTTCGAAAGGATTCCATTCCCTGAATGGGGATTCACATGGAGAAAATCCCAGCTTCTGGTTGTTTGTATGCTGAGAATTGTGTTGGGAACCACACGGACAACTCCATGGAAGCCTGCAATAAGTTTTTAGTAAAAGGGTAATATAAACAAACAGTTGGTGGGCAAGCCTTTTCCACACTAGGAAAACAGAGTTCACAGTTCACCAACATTGTAACACCTGCAATAACCTTGGCTTGAGACGCTGTTAAAACGGCAGCAAAACCCGAGAATCCGTGTTTGTAGTGGTATAAAATCGATTCCTTGGCAGCTTCTTTGCTATCAAATTGAAATTGGGAAACATTAATTTCTGATTTATCAATGCCCCATTTCAATATATACATGATAAATTCCTTCCATTACATTATAATCACTGAAAATGGGACTGCAAAATTGAGCTGAGAGTTATAATTATTCTCAAATCTGAACCTCCTACCAACTTAAAAGTCTTTGATGCTAAGATTTCGGTACTTTCAGTTTTTCAGCACAGTACTTTCAGTTTCAATATAATTAGTTGAATTAATTTCAGGGTATATAAACGAGTAAATAAATGCTGAGACAAACGGTTAGGAGTAAACCTTCCAAGGAGATTTGTCAGGATTTCATCAGTGAAATCTCTTTAATGAGATCTGGTTCATCATGGGGTCTTTCTCCCATATACACAATGTAAGCCTGCAAATTGTAAAAGACCCAGAGAAACCAAAACCCCAAGATCATCAATGTTAAAATCCCGTTTGGCTGCTGAGAAAATGCAGGAAAATGTAACAGAGTTGCAATCCATCATAAGCACATTGAGATATAACTACAACTCACCCGAAGAAACCCAGATGCAAATCCAAGTTTTGTTTCCCTTTTCTTAGTAATACAAACAGGGTATATACAAGAAGATAAAGAGGAAACACATTGGTTGAAGACATCGAAAAAACAGAGCAAGACTGTTGGAGAAGAAGAAGAAGAAGAAGAAGAAGGATGAAAGAAAGACATGGAGAAGCCATGAGATTCTGGAGTGAAGAAAAAAAATATCACTGTGACTTGTACATGGTGAATGATTGAATATATGATATATATATAGAGAGAGAGAGAGAGAGTGGAAAAGAAAAGCCGCTTTAGGAGCAGTAAGCGCAGTGACGAGAATGGTGAGACTGGGTGCGCCATGGTCTCACGCATTTTGGCCGTGTCCGTGTGGGTGGAGTGGTTGACACGTGAGATCACTGATTTAAATGATTGGGGCATTCTGAGATCATTTCACGTGTCCTTGGTCTGTTTTTTGGATTTTATTTGATCTGCCTCCAGCGTCTGATCAGCTCAGGCATTATTTGGTCTGGAATCTCTCAAAAATGGGTGACGTCATCCTTATTCCTTCATCGGATGTCCAGGCCACCTCCTTAAATGCTGACACCTTGCAATTCGAGCCACGTGCCTATAATTTTAATATAAAAACAAAAACAAATTATATTTATATTTTCCATTTAATTTTTTTTTAAATATATAAATTTATTGATGCATGTTATCAATGAAATTGATGAAACTTTATTTATGTCAAAAAATCTTCAAAAGCACAAAAAATATGTGACGTTAAGGTTAATAGCGAAAAACAATCATTTAAAAGCATATATATTTAATAATCGAAATCGTGGAATTTGAGTCAAAGCGTCTTGTGAATGATTTGATCACGATAGAAAGTTTATCCGGCAGATTTTGTAAACACAAAAACTATGAATAAGATAATTATCGTGACATATTCTTATTGCATATGAGTGTAATAGCAGCGTCGTAATAGATTGATGATAAAAGCGAAAAAAGCAAATAGGCGCAGATCGGTGTAGAAATCACGAATTTTATTGAAAAATAAAACTCATCACGGGAGAGGAATGATGAGCGGTCTTTAGAATGGTAAAAGAATCACCTATAAATCTTTGTGAGTACGCCCCAGCGCACCCAGGCGGGCATTGTTCGATGGCGGCGTATCAGGCTATATGGCCGCCTCGTGAAAGAACAGCGTGTATATTAAAGCGCGCGGGAATCGCAGGATAGTGCGAGTCACCGGCAGTTTGGGATCTCGGAGTCCCCGGCGGTCGTCTCAGGTATATGGGAATTTGTTATGGGAAAATCTAGCGTATTTATCGCAAGTGTAATTTACAAATCGGCTTTGTTGAAAGGATGTCGGCGATGGGAAAAACGGATATTATCGGCAAGGGCTGATTAACGTAAGGAAAAATAATATCTTTATTATTAAAAGGGATAATCGCTTAATAAGAAAAATAGAAATTATTCCATAAAAGAATAATCGTAATAAGAAAAAATGAATATTATTAAAATAAAACGGGAGATTTAGCGAATGACGCATAAATTGGGAGAGAAGATCATGAGAAAAATATTATCTGATTTATTTATCTCTGATCTCTTTCTTACTTCCTGCGTTGTTGAAACAATGTCGGAGCGGTCAGTAATATTGTCGTCGAGGGTTCTTGTTTGCGAGTTAAGCGTTAATCTTGTAGATCGCCGAGAAATCATCTGAAAAAAATTTGTTAACCTTGATCTCTTAACAAACAGAACTTAAAAAAAAAAATAGCAGAGGGAGGGAAGACTAGGGTTTTGAGAGAATTTTCCATTTTAGTTTAAAATTAACTTTTTTTTTTTAATTCTATTCATTTTGCATTTTACTTTATATTATTATATTTTTGCAAGAATTTGAGCTCGGATCTCGTTTAACCCCTTTCGATCCTTTTTCCACTTGAATCAGACCTACTACTCACCCTCCTAAATTTCAAATATAAATATATATATATATATATATATATATATATATATATATATATATATAAACCACAACATATCATTTTTGTTGTTATTTTCAATCACTCACCTTTTTAATTAAAACTAATTAGAGTTCATTGAAGTTTACACATTCAATCTTACGAATATTTAGTCGTAGTTATTTATAATAAAACAGGTGATGTTTTTTCTTGTCTTGAATAGAATTTTTTTGAGCTTGTGTTGAATAGTCTTATGCGTTAAGTATTAAGTTGTTGTTTTTACCCCAACGCGTTGGGTAGCGGTACGGGATGACAGGCGAATTATTTCGAGTTCTCACCACGATTTAAGTTCTTAATGGGGCCAGTTTGGTTTAATTGTAATCGGGTTTTTGACGAGGTTTGAGTTTATTTTTACCGAGTCGAGACGAGGTTTAGGATGAGTTCGAATTGTTATTCTTCTGCGTCAGATTATATTTTAAAAATAATTTTTATTATTTTGTTTTATCTTTTAATAAATAATAATAATTATTAGAATGTTTTTAATAAATAATTTATAAAAATTCGCCAATATTTTTATTTTTATGAAATATATTAATTTTAATATAATAAAATTAAAAAAGCAAATATAAAAAAAATAAGCAATCAAATGTAAGCGGGAGTTTGGTTTAGAAATTTTCATATAAGTCTGGATCTAGTTTAATTTTAAATGAGATAGGTTTGAGAATTGAAAGAAATAAATGAAATTTGGTTTTGGGATGGGGTTCTTGCGGAGTCCTAAACCACCGGTGTTGGCGTTACAGTAGTGTGTATTCTTGTAGCCTCGCTTGTTGAAGCGACGATGAAGTTTTTCTTGTTTTAGTGAAAAATAACTTTTTCTAAATAGAAAAAGCCAAATATTTTCACTTTTTCTATTCAGAACTTTAAAAAAAAAAATCAACAATAAGTCATGAAATTAAAAAAAACAAACGGTCTTTAATCTTTGAAATTTGAGATAACTTTCGACGTTAAGATGGTATTGTTTTCTTGCTTGAATAGTCTTTAAAACATTAAGAATATTAAATTGTTTGTTTTTTAACGTTTGTTAGCCAGTAGGGATGGCAGTGAACAAATCGTTTGGCGGAGTTCTCGCGCCGTGCCATTTCTTAATGGAATGGTTTGGTTTTAATTATGTCCTTGAGTTTTAGTTTAACTACTGCTTGAATCAAAACGGGTTCGAGACGAGTTTGGAATATTATTCTTCTGCGCCTGCCGTCTCGACTATATTTTAAAAATAAAATTTTATTATTTTATTTTATACTTTAATATAAATAATAATAATAATTAGAATTTTTTTAATAAATAATTTATAAAGTCGCAATATTTGTATTTTTTTATGAAATATATTAATTTTAATATAATAAAAATAAAAGGCAAATATAAAAATAAATAAATCAAATAAAAACAAAAATCAAATGTAAACGGGACGGTTTAGGAATTTTTCTATCCCCGCCTTGTTTAATTTTTTAAATGAGACAAGTTTGAGAATTGAAATAAATAAACGGCCCAGGAGTCGGGTTCAGGCGTACTTGTCCTAAACCCGCTTCGATTATCGTCACTTTTAGAGCGTGTATTCTTGTGCCTCACTTTGTTGGAGTAGCAAATAGAGTTTTTAACTGTTTTTAGTGAAAAATGAGCACTACAAATAAGAAAAGTCGAATATTTTAATTTTTTAAGTAAGAATTTTTAAAATTTGATAATAAGTCGTAAAAATTAAAAAAAAGCAAAATGATTTAATGTTAAAAATTTGATCGAGCACTCGGCGTTAAGTCGAAAAAATAAATCTTTAAGTCAAAAATAAATCTGCTAAATGTTTTTATTAAAATATAATTATTTTGGTGCCACTAGGCAAATATTCAACTTTCTTAAAAAGTAAACTTTCAATTCAAGTTTTTCCAATTAAATTACAAGTCTTTAACAATGTTTCACATAAAACATTCTAATAAAAGTATTTTAAATATTATAAGTAATTTATTATCTTGCCATTTAGTAGGTAAGAAAATTTTTGTTTTACTACAGTGGCTTTTCGAGAAAAAACGAGGAAGCGCGTTTAATTGAGAATAAGAGCGAAAACAAATTGCAACAAAGAAAATGGTCATTTATTTTGGCATTTTATATATGAATCGTAAGCAATTAAAAATTTGTTTCGCTTTGTTTTGAATTAAATTCAATGAAATGGGATTGAAAATGAAAACGATATTTTAATGCGAGGTGAATCTGAAGCGTATTTTAGAAATGAAAGTAGATTAGAATACGTTGAAAATTTGCCGTATTGATTTTTTGGATAGAGTTAGAAAATTTTCGTATGCTTAAGCGAGTGTAGTTTCTTAAAAAGTGTTTTCTAAAATTTTCAAATACCTATTTTTAAAATACTTTTTCAGGGTTATTATAAAATGACTCAAAATTTATAAGTATTTAATGAAATTATGATTTTTCAATATGCCAACTACTCAAATGAATTAAAAAAAAAAAAAAAAAGTGGGTGGAGGGGATAGCCAAGTTTTAGTAGGTGACGATGTTTTAAAAATTGTGTCGATTCTTAGCCAAAAGAAAAAGTTATCGGTTCGTAGTTTAGAAGGCGGATAGTCGTTGATCGAATTAAATGAAAACGAAAATCACCGATCAATGGTCTAATCGATCGAATATATAGATTCAATCCAGTTTGTGAAAAATGATGATACATCTTAAGAATCGAGAAAGAGTATGAAAGAAATGACAGCAATAAGTCATAAAAAGGAATCATGTAAAGGTAGAAGGGAGAGAGAGAGTGACAAGTGCACCAACATTGAAGAACCTTATTGCTTAGTGAACATTATGACCAAATATCTATCCCCCCATCCAATTCAATTACTGCAATCATATCTCTCTACACTATTTTTATGCTCTTTCTCCTTCCCCCACTCACAAGATTTACCCACTTTCTTTCACCTAAAAAACACAAAAACCAAAAGTTGGGGGTGGGGGTGGGGGTGGGGGTGGGGGTGAGGGGTGTCACTCACTACAAACGCTTGACAATGACTCCTAGCCCTAGGCATCTTTCTTTGTTTGGGGCATATGTTTGGTTTTTTGTTTTAATAAATGTTCTCAGTGTTTTCATAAAAACAAATTGTAGACAAACATATAATCTATTCTTAATGTTTTCATAACAAAAAAAAAAAAAAAAAAAAAAAAGGGTAAAATTGAAAACACATAGAATAATATTTTTGGTGTTATTTGGAAATTTGTTTTATTAGCATCGAATTAGTATTTTACGTGTTTTTAGTGTTTTAAGCAATAATAGTCGAAACCTGAAACATGTAATATGTTAACTAGTGTTTTTTAACAAAAATAAATAAAAAATAAAAAATTGGGAGCCAAACTAAACATAGAACACTATTTTTTGTGTTTTAAAAATACAATTATTATTATTCGAATTTAGTATTTTCTGTATTCTCGGTGTTTTAAATATGACAATTGAGAGCCAGAACATGTGATCTATTCTTGGTGTTTTCATAGCAAAAAAAAGTAGCGAAACATATGAGAATCTTATTTTGGTGTTATTTGAAAGATTTGTTTTATTATCGAGATTTAGTATTTTTACATGTTACCCGGTGTTTTTTAAAGTAATAAACAAGTCGAGAACCAAACATGTAATCTATTCTTAGTGTTTTTCATAACAAAAGAAAAAAAAAAATTAATTGGGAGCCAAACTTAAAACACATAGAACGCTATTTTTGTGTTTTCTGAAATCTATTGTTATTATGTCGAATTTGTTTTCATAACAAGCAGGTGAGAAGCCTGCAACAATGTAATATATTCTTAGTGTTTTTCATAACAAAAAATAAAAATAAAAATAAAAATAAAAATGGGAGTCAAACTTAAAACACATAGAACACTATCTTGGTGTTCTTTGAAATTTGTTCTTATTTTCCAAATTTAGTATTTTCTGTGTTACCGATGTTTTTAAATGTCATGAGTTGAGAACCAAGCATGTATTAATCTATTCTTAGTGTTTTAAATGCGGAAAAAAAAAAAAAAAAAGGTGTCAAGCGAAAACACATAGAACACTATTTTTGTGTTCTTTTGAAATATGTTCTTATTATCACAATTTAGTAGTTTACCTTGTTCTTAGTGTTTTTCATAAGAAACAAATTGAGGAACGAAGCGTGTGGCCAGTACTGGCTCCAGGGTTCGTTGTGATCCGTCCCGACACTGCGGAATACTTAAGTGAATGTCGGGTAACTTGGAGCACTCTTGTAATCGGTGATGCTCACATGCGGAGCCCTGCCGAGAAGTCGTAATTTGTCGTAATGCACTTACTTGACCACATAGGGTCGGCGAGTAAAATAACGGTAAACTTGAGAACTACGCATCAATACTACTTAAAAATAAATATTCGACCCGAATGTATATACCGCATGGTTGAAGAGTTAACACCTTCTTTCCATACAAACATATTAAAATTACGATTAATCACGTATGCGTATGATAACTATCAAAGTACCACCAATAGAACTTCTTACAAATCGACTCTAAGATGGAGTTGTCTCTCGAACGCTCTGGCATGCGAATAATATTCCATCGACAAAGGTGAGGTATCGCGCGAGTAGTGGAATCGCTGCTAAATGGGTTCTTCATTTTAAGTGCGTATGTAATCTTCCGATGTAATCTGTTTCCAGTAAATACGTGATCTCTTGAATGTCTACGTGCAGTTCTAAAATTAATATAAGTCTTGTATTTCACTCGACTCATGGTATGTGTGAAAGCATCGTTTTCAAAACAAAACTGTTGTTACTTAATCTGTTATCGAGTTCGATTAAAAATCGGGATTTCTGCTCACGAGGCGAATGTGTTGGAGAACTGCGGAAGCAGTCATGGTCATCATCGGAAATGATTTGTTGGATGAATCTCGATACAGATCCTCGGGAAAATCGTCATGTGAAATTATTTCCCTTGGCCAGTATTGGATTTTTATTTTTAATTGGGTTGCCGTGCTGTTTCCCTTGGCACAATTTACAGGTTACGGTGCGTATGAATCGCGTTATCTTGAATTTAATGATCGACCAATATCTCGAATATGCATATATTATCAATTCTGATAACAGGCATGTAATTATTGATATCGTAATCCCGGCGAAATTATTCGACCGAAATTTAAAAACGCTATTCCATTTCCGTGAAACAGCGTAATTATGATATATAATTATGGCGTCGTAATATCATCAGCGTTAACTGTTAATTTCTGTGACTCGAGTCATTCATTTGATCAATCTCATACACCACGACATATGGACGTTTTTGGTGAAATTCCGCATGACAGAGACTATTTTTAACGGTCCCAACGAGCAAGTGGGGTGTCAGGTGGGCGACCACTCATCGGCTTTATTTGTTCACTTTTTAAAGCCAGGTTTCCGTAGCGTTTTGGTATAAATCTGCGCAACCGGCCTTGATTTATTGCGTAAATTGATAAGCGAACACCAGCTTGGTCCACTACCACGGTCACGGACTGCTACGAATGGTTCCGATTTTGCATTTTGGTCCCCGAGTTTTGAGGCCCGATCGAATGTTTTCAGCTGGCCTCGGAAATCATTCAATGTCAATAACAACCTTAAGCAAGGGTTAAAACAGTAGGATAAAGCCTCTTTCGCGGAGTTTGTTAAATTCCTCCAAGCCCAGGTGCTCCGCAGCGTGAAGTCCTCGCCGGCTTAAGGCTTGAGCTTTATTCTTCTTGAAGAATCAAAATGATTCGATCGCCAGGGATCTTAGAGAGAAAGGTCTTTCTCTCTCTTTCCCAAATATGAAAACGTAACTACTGCATCTAAGATTCAGAGGGAAAGAAAAGGCCTCACGTTTTGGTCTTCAAATTAAATGGAGAAAGAGATATTGAGTTCCATGCAGAATTACCGTTCTGATTCCGAGTCGCGCCCGATAAAAAAGCACATCATTTGTTGACCGCGTGGAACTGTCTAAGTCGTCAGTTTAAATCTCTCTCCCAATCTTGTAACGTGTGTCGCAAGAGTGCGTGTAGTGGGTGATTTTGTCATCATGTCGTTTTTGCGACTTTCGATGCTCGGTCTTATCGGCGTCGCGGTCGTATCTCGAAGTCGGCGTGCATTAGATTTAGCGAGGGCGATTCCGGTAGTGAAATCCGTTTAAATCATCAGAATCTAAAAAAATTACGGATTTTAAATTGTCATTCTTGAATTTTGAAAGAATTAGAATTTTACAGATTGCAGAACTTCTTCCATTGCGATGTTTAACAAAAAAGGTGTGGCCAAACTTAAAACACGTAGACAATATCTTGGTGTTCTTTGAAATATGTTCTTATTATCCAAATTTAGCATTTTCTATGTTCTCAGTGTTTTTCATAACAAACAAATTGAGAACCAAACATGTAATCTATTCTTAGTGTTTTTCATAACAAAAAAAAAAAAAAAAGGGAGTCAAATTTAAAACACATAAAATACTATTTTGGTGTTCTTTGAAATCTATTTTATTGTCGAATTTAGTATTTTCATGTTACCCGATGTTTTCATAATAAACAGTCGAGAGCCGAAGCATGTATGTCTGATTGCTAGTGTTTTCATAACAAAAAAATAAAAAATAAAAAAAAAATCGGGAGCCAAACTTAAAACACATAGAACACTATTTTTGTGTTTTTTGAAATCTGTTTTTATTATACGAATTTATTATTTTCTATGTTCTCAGTGTTTTTCATAACAAACAAATTGAGAACCAAACATGTAATATGTTCTTTGTGTTTTTCATAACAAAAAAAAAAAAAAAAAAAAAAAGGGAGTCAAACTTAAAACACATAGAACTCTATCTTGGTGTTCTTTGAAAATCTATTCTTAACCATCAGAGGCTAAACCTCAGCTTTATATGTCTCATTGTTTTTCATAATAAACAAGTTGAGAACCAAACATGTAATCTATTCTTAGTGTTTTTCATAACAAAAAAAAAAAAATTTAGGAGCCAAGCGGCACGTAGAGAGACGCTATTATGATGTTATAGAAATGCATTAACATTAGCAGGAATTTGTTTTCTACATTCTCAGTGTTTTTCATAACAAAACACTATGAACGAAATATGTTTTTTATGTTTTCCTTATTTTTGAGAATAAAAAACGGTTTTCAAAAACTCTTTCTTGGCTCAATTTTTTGAAATGGGTTGTTCTATTATAATAATATTAGTGGGGTGAGTTGAGTTTATTTGTTATTGTTCATGAATCTTGTAGTGAGGATGATTTGAATCTTATTTCATTGTAAAAGTAATGAATTAAATTTATTTATTTATTTTTTCATAGTGGGAAAAGGCATCAAGTCTTTATATGTCAAGAAGCACATAGACAGAGCATGATTAAAGGGAATAGAATCAGTCTCCATTGTGAGATACAACCATTTTGAGAATTTTAATATTACTTCATCAACCATAAAGTGTAGTCATCATGAATATCTTCCATTAAGGTAATCAATTATAGAGGTGAAATTAATATAAGTAAGTCAAAATCTTATAAAGACCATAAAAAGTGAATCTCTATTTGGAAACAATGGATAAGCACCACATAAACAAGACATATATGATATAAATATAGAACATAACCAACCTTTTTCAAAAAATCATTATACCAACCTTTGTTTTATCATAAGATAGAATCAACTTATCTATCTCGATTCAACTATTCAAGTATAATAACTATGATATATCCCACTAAACTAATCAAGTGTATGAAGATATCTGACGTGTAGGGATAGAGATTAGATGAATTTTATGGTTTTTTGGGTTACAATCCCAGTTGTTTTGGTTGATTTTTCTCATAATGAAGGGTGGTTTTTGGCCTAAAATCACCATTTTTAATATTTTTTCTGTTGATTTGTGACCTGAATTTGGTTTTGAGCTTTTGCCCGACCTAAAGACCCACGGTGCGACTTTTGTGAAGAAAAAAAATAAAATAAAATATATATATATATATATATATGTCTATTTTGGTAGTAGAATTTAGGCGTTAGGGTTTATTTTCGTCAAAAAATAGGGATATGTTCCGTTCAGGTATTTTCGTCAAATTACCATACTAGGGTTTATTCACTATTCTAATGTACTTTGTAATCTCTCTAAAATTGATAGTAAAAACTTTCTCCTCTGCTCATGATTTTTCATGAGGCTTAGTAATCGATGTTTTTACGTATTTCATTATTTTCTTTATTGTGTCATTGCTCGTAACATTTTTTTCATAATCGTCTTATTGTGGCATGTTATTTGTGTTACTTTCGTCGGCTTGTTACGTTAGGTACTAGTGTTTTGGGCGATTTAAATGACAAAATATATTTAATCAAACATAGACATCAATTCATAGTGGGACAGGCTGCGAATTAGAATCTTATGAATCATGTCATGTAGAATTTTTCAAATATATGAACTTTGTCTTGAGGATTTGTGTCATTCTTTAGTGTTTTTTAACAAATTTGATTTTGTGTCTTAATGTATTCTTAGTCTGAATCAATAAAAATTTTATTTAAAAAAAATGGCACGTAGATCGAAGTCTAATGAAGATCTAACTTAACATAAGCTAAGTAGAGTTTTATGGAAATATTAATTTCAAAATAATGATAATGAATCCAAGATCATATAGAGTAATTAACTTCAAATCCCCTTTTGCACAAAACCTCTACATACATAACATGTACTTCACAACTTCATTTTATATTAATTTAAGATGCAATTATAATCTTGCTTTATGGCTTTGGCCGGCATCCTTATTCGAGAAGGCAGGGCAGATCAAAGCCCACATGAGGCACAAGTGATGCGCGAGCGTGGGCTGTGAGATCACGACTGGCGGCTCGTGGGTATTTGGTCGCAGCCAAGACTTTTCGGGATTTATTGCCGGGCAGCGTCTCTTCATGGTGACATCTCTAAGAAGATGGTTAGCCAATGATTTTCAGGTTAATCCATCACAGTTCAAGAATACATCCTCCTGAAAACCATCGTAGTAGCGCTTGGATGATCGAAAACGATCCTTGAGGTGGAAGGTCGAGTGACTTGGTATCAAAGGAAAAAGCAGTTAGCATAAATAAAGTGCATTCCTGATTATTCAGAAAAGCGAATGCTTCAAACTTTCAGTAAAAAGTTGATAAATGTCCATATATTCATAAATAAGGAAGGAACGACAACAGAAAGGTATGTAAAATTACTCTACTGAAAAACAGACATTGGCACTCTCTATTTCTTTGTCTAATTTAAGCATCGGAGAGCCGACTGACACACCACTGCCGGTGCCTTGTTTGTTTTGCAGGTCCTTATTGTCGGGTTCATGCCTTGACGACCCGGAGACTCCGAGAATTCCAGAGACAACAACAATTAGTCTTATTAAAAAGAAAAACATTTTATTGATGAATTAAATAAGTTCTTTTAAAATACAAAAAAAGAAGAAGTTATTTTCAGGTTCGATTGAGAATGTTTTTAAAATAGCTAATGTTTTTCTAAATATATTTAATAAATTAAGATGTTTATGAGGTGTTTTAGTTCCTAAAAAAAACTGTTTGTTTATGATGTTTCATTTTCAATTATTTTCTATTATATAATTATTATTTTTAAACTATCTTTTTTTTTAAAGGATATAATCCATTGATTCATGCTAGGAATACATTAGCAGAATATTGATACAAAACATAAACATAAATGCTAAAACACTAACAAATTGGCTGCTTGGCATCTATTTAAAAGCATAAGCAAACTGGCTCCACACCGGCCAACATAGGGCTCATAGCTCTGCGAATGATAATCCAAAGTTACAGGGAATACATATGATTGAGATCTGCGGCTATCTTGACAGAACGAGGGGGATTGATAAGATGCTGGTAGACGAAACCTCATGGTCGATCGCAAACACAAACCTACAAAAACCAACATTTCACAACCAAGAACACCGCAACACGTCGGCGATGAAAACACACCGCAACAAGTCGGTGACTATCTTATTGAAACCCCGAATTTAGAGAATACCTTATTGAAAAAAGCAGATCTACAACAAAAGAGAGAATAAGGGAGGCAAGGTTGAGAAACTTGGAGTAGAAGGACAGGAAAGGATCGAGAGAAGGAGAGAAAATGAGGAAGCGACTCTGGAGTAAGCGGTAAAACTTCAAATGTAGAAAGAGGCGCTGTACCTTACAGATGAATCATGAAATGTCACTGTTCTTACATATGATTTCTTAATTAATACATAAATAATTCGTGGGATTCGTGTAATTAGCATAACTTGTACTACATTTCCTTAATTTTTCCATGAAAACTGAAAAATCGAATCTTAAATCATTCAAAGACATTAGTCCCTCCAACAAAGTCGAGGATAATTTACTCAAGTAAATTCGTAATAAACATGGTTAAGATAAAGGTAATTAATTTTATGTGACTTGTCTCGTATAGGATGATCTAAATATGAGATTTTGAACCCTTTTTTAGTCTCTTTATCAATGAAATAGTTTTTCAAATAAAATTTTTTTGTGATGTTAAATTAACATAAATGAAAATTATGATCAAATTTTAGAAAATTATTTACCCTACAAGTGCACTTTCATACTTTATCTTTACCTTATGTAATTAAAATTATGACTCATATTTATCACTCTACTTTTATCTTTTATTTTAAAATTAAAATATAAAATGAATAATATAAAATTTATTCAACATTTGTTAACATATTTTAGATTGGAAAAAATATCATAAAAACATAAAATAATACTAGAAGTACAAACATATTTATACTTTTTTTAAAACTAAAAATAAACAAATAATAAAAGGAGTCCTCTGTTGGGCTACAACCACGATACAAGAATTACAAATAATTAAACATATGGAATATAAAAAACACATAAATCAAAGCAAACCGTTGAATCTTGGAATGTCACTTAGTATTTAAACCTCGTCCTTCAGTTCGTTCTATTTTCAAGGATAGTAGGCGGCAAGCGGCACCAAGCTTTGACTTTCTATCTTATATATATATATTGTCATATTTGTTACCATTAAAATAATAAGAAAATAATATTTTTTGTTTTATTTAATTAATAAAAAAACTAAGTACGGGTTAAAAAGTAGGTGATGGGGACAAGGCTTTTTCCTTTGGAAAACTCTAATTTATTCGGTTTTTTTCATCCAGTTGGAAATAAGAAATGATTTTTTATCTTTAAATTACAAACTCACAATTTCTTATGATTCATATACTCGTATTTACAGTTTACTCGATAAAATGATTTTTTCATCCGAGTTTTTATTTAATTTTTCTTTATTTTTTTTTATGTTTTTATGTGGTTATTCATTAGTTTTTGTAGACGATTGCAGGCAATTCTTTGATAAGATAGAGAAGTCGCGTCGAATCATGTTTCCGGGTGCTGGTAGTTTCTTCTTAGTATTACTAGATTTTATGTACCAAACAGTTTTTCGTTTTGATTTTCTAATGTTTCGTGTGGATGATTCGGTTAGCGCTCTTGATCAAATGAAATAAATCGTAAATCACTGCATTAGGTTAGAACTTCTTTGTTATTAACTTGGATGTTGTATAATCTTCTAATGTTTTTAACAGTTTTATTTTTGTGTTCAAATATAAAGGTATTAAGGAATAAATGAATTTTTATTTTTCATTGTCAAAAAAAATTATGAGTTCAATTAGTTAAAATTTACACAATATTAAATAAAATTAAATTAAAAATATCAAAATATTTTTTTTTACAAATTTTCTAATGTTATCTTTTATTTTAACATCATTTTTTTTTCTTATATTTTTACCTCATATTTTTCAAAACTAAAAGAAATATGATAATGAGGATTTTAAATATAAAGATTATAATTCAGATATAAGAAAATTTTCAAATTATAAAGAAAACTACTACATAATAGAAAAATAATGGCTGAGATATATCCACAATATAACATTTTTTATACAATGTTTGAATATATTATTTATTTGTTATTTCCAACTTTATATCCATGTTTTCTCAAAGAAAAAAAAACATATCTATGTTAACTTCCATTAAATATTAAAAATAAAAAATATTAAGGATATACTATTTTCATGATTTCAACATAAAATCACATATAATTTTTTTTTTTTACCGTTATTAACTTTGCATTACATCACCACTTGAGTTAGGTCTTGTGTAAAAAAAAAAAACATATGGTTAAAAATAATTAAACATTTATGTGATTTTACATTGTTGCTGTTTATATAGATGGTTGTCGTCGTCTGACGTTTATTTGTATAAAATTGATTGAATAAGCGAGTATGTCAATTTAAAGGATAAGAAATCAAATGATAGTTTGTCCGAATATCTTTATAGAATTTGAATCATAAATATTCTAATTACAATAATAATATTAAATCTACAGACTCAACTATCAACTGTATAGGTTTTGAGTCGATTTATTATCTTGTCTGCAGATATTATTTATCATTTATGAGTTTTAGCAATTTTGATTACATTTTATATCGCTAGTTTAAAATAATAAATTATTTTTCCTTCAAAAAGACATTTGTACTCTAATGAAAATGAACAAATTAAAGTAAATTAGTTTCAAAATAATTTAGTAATTTAAAACAAAATCTTCATATATATATATATATATATATATATATATATATATATATATATATATATATAATGATTATTTTATTAATTTTGGATACTTTAATGTTTTGTGGGTAATATACAAAATATACAGTGAATATATGGAAAAAATAAAATATAAATTTTACTTTTTTTTTTTAAGGATAATAATTTTATTGATTCAAACTATTAATATATTTGATAAACGAATAATCAAATTATTTAAAAACAGGGTGACGTAATGCTCAGGATAATAAGCGCCGATAATCATTTTAAAAACACGTATTTGATAATTATATAGTGATTATAAAACTATATGAATCCAATTCATACAGCAGCATATTAATGACTACGATTTGCGAACGTGCTTGATTAAATCTGTTTGCCATTGAATCCGCACATATCTTTTAGAAAATCGCTGATAAAATTTCACGGTCCGAGCCGCCGTGCTAGAGCGACACAAACCGTATGTTCTTGTGACCTGATAATGAAAACACATCGCGTGGAGACGACGAAAAAATGTGGTGATTTGGTAGAATGAAAAATCGCTCATGTTGCTTAATGAAATGGTCTGAGAAAAAGCAGCGAGAGAAAGAAATAGGCTAGGGTTTTGGAGATTTTTAAAATTTTAGTTTATTAATTTAGTAATGAAATAGATGCTTATTCAGTTATTCCCCATATATCGTCATTGCTTCTTCTCCGGGAAAAGAAGTTCACGACCCGTGGGCCTTCTACCTCCACACGGCATTACTCCGTCAGGCTTTCGCTCATTGCGGAAAATTCCCCTCACGCCTCCGTAGGAGTGCGGGGCGTGTCTCGATCAGTGTGGGCGATCATCCTCTCGGACCGACTATTGATCATCGCCTTAGTAGCTATTACCTCACCAACTAGCTAATCAAACACGGCCTCTCGTGATTCCTCATGTTGCTCCTCCAGCCTCACGGGGTATTAGGCCGTTTTGGTAGTTGTTCGCTCCCGAGGCGGGTTCTTACAGCGTTACTCGCTCGTCATGGAAACACCACTTCGATCAGACTTGCATGTGTTATGCATCTTGTCAGTGGATCATCTGATCTAGGATCAGACTCTCCCATGAGATTATAGTTCGTATAGCTTCCTTGTTCATAGATAAAGCGGATTCGGATTTTTCTTTCATTCCAAGGCATATACATATATATATATATATATATATATATATATATATATATATATATATATATATATTAGAGGTTGTTAATTGTAAGGAACCGGAAGGATCGAGAACCGCAGCGGATCGATCGGCTATCTGCCCATCAGGTTCAAACGTCTCTCCCAAAAACTCTCTCTCCTCTCGATACATTTCAACCTCTCTCTCTCCATTTCCGTTACTCTCTCCAGCCCTAAATCCTTCCATTTTCCTCCTCTGATACCTTGAATCGACCGGTTTCTGGTTGTGAATGGAGGCAATCAGAAAGCAAGCCTCCAAGCTCAGAGAGCAGGTCCTTAACAACAACAGGTACTTCTTCTTCTTCTCTCTCTCTGTATCTTCATATATACAGTGTATATGATGAGTCATGGCATGATTTTGGACAAGAATTTTCCAGATCCATCTCCATTTCCAATGTCGACAAGTTAGATCTGTGGTAAACTTCCGGATATATGGTCAATTTTTGGTGTTTGCCTGGGCTGTATAGCTTGCAGGTTTAGGAGTAATTGATTGAATGGAACATTGAGCGGTAGTAGCTGGTTTTGGATGATGTGATGATCCTGTTTGTTTCTTTTTAGGTTGGAATGAGTTGGTCATCGACTTTGAATTTATTCTGCGAGGATGCGAAATTGGTGTAGAAGTGAGCTGATGGATATGGTGGATCTGTCACATTGGTGAGATTTTGGAGTGTTAAAAATGGGGATTTGATGTAGTAATGGATCCTATTGTAGAATTGGATTCGGTTTTGTTTTAATCAGCAATACGAAGGGTTGGTTCTGTGTTGTGTTTAGGAATTGAGATGGCGTTTAAGTATTGAAGTTGTAGGAACTGATCAAAAAAAAAAAAAAAAGTATTGAAGTTGTAGGTGACAAGGTGAGTGCCGGCCTTGGTTTGTTTCAAGGTTGAAGTATCTGCTTGTATGGAAGATGGCGTTTTACATATTTGATCTTGATATATGTACCAGATAATCTGACACTGGTCTTGATTATCCATAGTGTATTGGTTGTCATGTATATATCAATAAACCAAGGTTGACACCGATGCTTTTAATTGTTGCCTGCATCCAGTTCTCCTAAAGCTTACGTAAAGTGCTATTGATCCACATTTGATTCGTCAATGTACTAATAAATCAACCAGTCTATCTGGTTTGTTCAGATGCTAAATAAGCAAATAGGCTGGTGATAATTGGCTGGAGTGAGAGTCTTAAATGTACCACTTTGAGAGCTTCATGAATGGACCTTGAAAAAATTTATGGTTCAATCACTTCCTAACACAATGTGTCAATACATAATAGAATAGCGAGATCATCCTGACCATTGTGCTGTAATGCAGCCAAAAATAATGGTTGGTGGCAAGTCTTATATATATATATATATATATATATATATATATATATATATATATATATATATATATATATATCTATATATTGTTAACTTATTTAACTCTGGTTTGTGTAACTTTGCTAGTCACTTAATATGATGTTCAAACGCATAAGAAAAGTAGTCTTTCAGAGTTGAATCAAGTAGTGAAGGATTGCAGTGGGCATGTAGGAGGCTTCAGGTTTAAGGCCCTGCAAGAACAAAAAAGGGCCTCTAAAAGTATATAAATGAAAGAAAGTTAATATTTAATGCCAATAACACATTACAGAAAGAGTAAATCTTCTGAAGGCTTTTATCCAGAAGGCTTTAGGACTTAAACACAATGTTGAGCATTTTTTAGATCAGAAAATAAAACTATTTAAGCAGATGTACTGACTCTTTTGTACAATTTGTTACTAGCTAAAGATTTGAGTTAGGTAGATTTGTTGGTTAAGGGTGACTTCACTATTCTTAATTTGCGGGTGTTGAAGAAGAACAAAGATCCATGAAACTATGATGGATGATCCGTCAAATTATTAACGTTTCTAGAGAGTTGAGATGTTATTTCTTTTTTTCTTATCTCCTTTCTTTTTTTGGGGGCTCATCATCCACTGCTCCCTTCCACCAAATTTTCAAATGAGATTCTAGGTTTTACTTGGTCTT
Organism: Tetrastigma voinierianum; assembly: GCA_016808115.1. Classification (NCBI taxonomy): domain Eukaryota; kingdom Viridiplantae; phylum Streptophyta; class Magnoliopsida; order Vitales; family Vitaceae; genus Tetrastigma; species Tetrastigma voinierianum. The sequence continues at coordinate 161,381 of JAEQBH010005214.1, forward strand.
GTCTTCCCTTTTTAACTGTGCAACTTGTATTGCTTTCCTTGGGAGTGGTTTAGCCATGCTATTCTTTTTTTTATCAGTGTTCTGCAAATATTGGTAGCATTTCTGATTCTTTTTACTTCCTAATTCAGTGCAATCAACTGGTTGGTCGCCAGATTGCACTGACACATTCTGGTCTCTAGTTTTATGTTCTGATTTATAATAATAACAATTTTCCTGAGATGTAGTGTGTTAATTTCATTGAATGTTACTCAGGCTGTCCTTAAACAATTTGGTGCTGGGGGGTATGGAGGTTCAGATAATGTTATTACTGATGAGGCAGAGCTTCAGCAACATCAGAGACTTGAAAAGCTTTACATATCAACACGTGCTGGAAAGGTTGCTTGACCCTCCCATGGTTCATTTATGCATCAATTTGTTTATTTCCTAAACTGATAAATTTTTTATTTCATTTTCAGCATTTTCAAAGGGATATTGTTCGTGGTGTAGAAGGTTATATTGTTACTGGATCCAAACAAGTTGAAATTGGTGTGTTGGTGAAACTTTTGAATTTTTTTTTTCACTGTTATAATTCAAATGAATCCCAAAAGGCTTGACTCTGTTTTGTTCTACCTGGTCAACTTATTTTACAGGAACAAAATTGTCAGAAGATTGTAGGAAATATGGTGTTGATAATACTTGTACCAGTGGTAATACATTATCCAAAGCTGCTCTGAATTATGGACGAGCACGTGCTCAAATTGAGAAAGAACGTGGAAATCTATTGAAAGCTTTGGGTACACAGGTTTGGTCAATTTCTTCATTTTCCAAACTGTAAAGTTCTGTATGATAGGTGCTTCAATTTGTTGTAGCTCTGGATATTTCTTTGAATATGGTTCCATTTTGAACTCTCATATATTTTTTGGTCATTTCTCCCCCTCTAAGAAGGGTTTTTTTTTTAATTTTTTATATCAGAAACAAAACATGTATTAATATTAAAAAGTGAAGGATGAAATCCTTCTCTCACTAAGTACAAACATGATCAAGTAAGTATACTTACACTTTACAAGGGCAATCTAAAACAAAAGATGAACCCTAGAAACTTTAGACAGACTCACAAGGAGTCCTCTCTCAAATACAAGTCCAAGAGCCAGCTAAGGAGGAATAGAATTAGTGGGACCCCTTTAAAGGAGTAATTACAGAAGCCCATAAAGAGGCATAAAAATGAATAGATCATATTACCTCTTCCCGTTCTACACCTCTCCTCAAAAATCCTTGCATTTCTCTCTTGCCATACTATCCATAAGACTCTAAGAAGGGTTTTTTTCTAGTATAACTTATTGAAAAAAGAGAACTGTCTGGGAATGGTTGAACTACTAGTGTGTAATATTTATTGAGACAGTGGTGAACTATTTATCTTGCTTCTCCATTTACGTTGATTAGATCCACAGTTTGCCTTAGATGCTAAGATTCTCAATGCTAATGGTGACTAGATATTTTCAATTGTCCTTGCATACCATCTGCCTTTGCTAGATTAGTTGCATTGTACTAACCATGCATTTCCCTCTGGATTTTCAGAGTGGAAAAGTGGAAATGGATCCAAGGTTTTAGTGTGGACCTTATTTTTGTTTCTTGCATGGTTGCTTCATTTCATGTCTTCCATCTATTCACTGGGAGACACATAAGTTTTGGGTTATAAGTTAGTATTTAGTATAGCTAGAATAAAATAGTTACAATAATGGTTCCGAAAGACAGCATCATTGATAGGCAAGAGTTTACAAAAGTGAATCAAGTTAACTTTTATGCACATAGTGCATGGAGATCCTTGAATGCATCTTTATGCTTTCAATGCTGTCTTATCTTATCATTGAAGCTTTTGATTTCTGCTTCCCTTCCAATGCATTGGGCCTCTGCTGCCTAATGTTTACTGCTCCATTGAGCCTGCCACTTTTTCATTTTCAATTATTGCTCCTTTCCTATTTGTTATCATAGGCCTTGTAATCATGTGCTTGATGTGGTGCTCAATGCCTTGATTTCTAGGTTGCAGAGCCATTAAGAGCCATGGTAATGGGTGCTCCATTGGAGGATGCTCGACATCTTGCTCAACGCTATGAAAGGATGCGACAAGAAGCTGAGCTCAGGTATTCTTAAACAATTTTATTTTGTTTTTCAAGTGTGTGCAATTTTACTTAAGAGGTTCAGTCATGTTTAATTTGTTTTTTCTTTCTTTCCTTCTTTTTTTTTTTTTGGCTGAGTTTTTGTTTCAATTAAATTTCTTCCTTCCAAGATTGTCTTCTAGTGGAGATTATTGTTTTTTAGTGTAGCTCAACTTCTAATCTACATTTGCTGGATCATGTTGTGGTTCAATTTATTTGGGGGAACTCAAAGGTTATATGTGAAATTTACTTCATCAGTTGACTTTCCGCTCACAAACTTGTTAGTGCATTTTGTCTTAAACCTAGACAGGCGATCGAAGTTTCCAAACGCTAAGCAAAAATGAGAGCAGCAGTTAATGCTGATGTGCTGTGAAACTGGAAGCTGCAGAAGCAAAGTTGCATGACCTGAAATCAAACATGGCAATATTGGGGAAGGAAGCTGCTGCTGCAATGGCTGCTGTCGAAGCTCAACAACAGAGGCTGACACTCCAGCGACTTATTGCTACAGTAAAGCAATTTCCCCCCATGATCTAACATAGTTCCTTCATAATGCAATTTCTGATCATATTTGGAAATTCGATTCAAAATTTATGATTTTGTCATTATGCTTCTGTTTTGAAGGTTGAGTCTGAACGTGCTTATCACCAAAGGGTCCTTCAGATACTTGAGCAAGTTGAAAATGAGGTGTTGGAATCATGTCCTGGTTCTACCCTACTCTTACTTCAGTGCTGTTGCCAGTGGATCTATAATTTGTCTTAAAGTTCAATGCTTTATGCATTAGCTTATGGTTTATATTCTGTCTCTATTGTGATCGGTAGATGATTTCAGAGCGACAACGGATTGAAGCACCTCCTAGCCCTACTGTGGAAAACAAGCCTGCCCCCTCCATCATACGAAGAAGTTAATGGTGTATTTGCTTCTCAAACACATAATGGAACTACTGACAGCATTAGTTTCTTCTTAGGGGAGGTTAGTAAAATTGGTCTGTCTTCATGTGATTTTTTGGGTTTCTTACTAAAACCTTTTAATCTTTATAACGTGTTTTGAATGGCTGTTTGGCTGCACTTTGCTATCCTCTGCCGTTGCAGGTTATGCATTCATATCAAGCTGAATCTGATGTGGAGTTGAATTTGTCAGTTGGCGACTTTGTAGTTATCCGAAAGGTTTACTCAATTCTCTCTTAGCATAATTTGTGATAAATTGACATGTCTATTTATAGCATGTACCAGTCCTCATTGCATGTTAATAGTAGTAATACTAACTCAACCAAGCCTTATGCTAATACATCTCTATCAAATTGAAAACTTGTCAAAATCTTAACAAGAAGGTGAAACATAGGGACATCCAAACAGAATATTCCTTGGTTATCTTTTTCCTATTCGTCCTGAAAGCTATTGAGAATGAATAATAACCCCATCCCAATACTATATATTCAGTAACTGCTGAGTGGACAGAATTAATGTGCACTTAAAAATTACCATTATTATTTGGAATATTTGGACACATAGAAATCAAGTCGTGTTTACGAAATTCAAATCCAATCCCTTCCTCATTATTGAGAAGGCTACCATAACTTTTCAAAATCTTCATGAGTTTATATGTCACTCTTATCTTAACAACGAAGGGCATAATGTCCCTCGTAGAGTTGAAAAATGGATTTGATGGATTCCTTCGATCAATGGAAGATTCAAATTAAATTTCGATGGTTCAAGGATTAACAATATAAGTGCTTCAGGATGGGTTATTAGGGACTCCAATGGATCTATTAAGATGGCGAGAGGCAAACATTTAGGCAATGCTTCGATAATTACTATAGAATGTGTAGCTTTAAGAGATGGTATTGTAGCTACAAAATACAATGGTTTTTTAAACTTGAATATTGAAGGGACTCCAAAGTAATCATAGATTGTTATAATAGAAAAAGTAGTTTACCTAGTTCAATTATTCTTCTAATGAAGATTATGGAATCATTCACGGAATCTAAATATCTATAATTGTTGTCATAGTTATAGGGATTCATATAGAACAACGAATTGTTTAGCTAAGAAAGGTATTTGCAATACTGATTCAAATATTTGGTGGTCAGAATTTCTTAGATATGTTAGAAAATTTGCCTTTGAAGATTATTGTGGATCATCGTTTAATCGTTTTTGTAGGTTTCCTTATATGTAGTCTTCTTATTAAAATCCTGAACTTTTATATCTTTTGCATTTAAATATTGAACCAAAAGTTTGTTTTTTAAATATAATAGTTTTCATGAATTTTGTTTTTATATCCCAGCTTTCATTTTAATTGTAATTCTAGCATCAAAACGACATCTTTTCATCGTGTCATGCTGGACATGGTAGAAGTTCGGAGTTTAGGGATATAAAACAAATTCATGAAAGTTGTTATAATTTAAAAAACAAACTTTTTGTTCAAGATTTAAGTGCAAAAGTCATGAAAGTTCAAGATTTTAATACAAATTTTCCCAAAAAAATCTCCAATTGATAATGCTGAGTCATCATAATTAGTTCAAGCTTCTAGTAGTGATCCATCTGCATGGTTCATTGTGAGCGTTATGTAGCATAATCTGGTTATTTGCCTGTTATGTGCATTGACTTTATGCTTTCGAAAGAAAATATAATTAACTGATTATAGAAAAATAAAGAACTCCATGCGAGTATTCATAATCCATTATCTTGTTTCAACTCTTTTTTTTTTTTTTTTTTTTTTTCTGATCAATAAAAGACAGTATATTGAACAGAAGAGAACTAAGGTTCCGAAAAGTACACATGTGGTATACAGAAAGGAACCAGGGAGGAAAAACAGCAAAAGACTGCAAAACCTACCAACAAAAAACCTACCAGCCAAAAAACTAAGGGCCAAAGCTGACAAAATCACACAGCCCCTCAACATGGCCCACAGTAAGAAGCCTATAAGTGAAGAAATCTCTTCACCTATGTACAAACTATTCCAATTTATAAGTTATAAACAGAAGAATGCCTTTGGTGTACATCTATAGTCCCATCTCAGCTATGAGTTCGCTCTTTTCCACACTGTCAAAAGGTGCAAGGGGAACAAATTTTTTATATTTCTTCTCTTTTCCAACAAAGAACCCTTCAGTTGAGTAGAGCATCATCCTTGAAAGTTTTAGAAAAGACCAAAGCCAACTAAGGAGAAAAGATCCCAGGTGTGGCCACGGACAGTGCAACAAAATATGATGGGCCAGTTCCTCCACAACCACAAAGATATAGCGATTTGGGAGGTGCCACCCCCTTCTTTTGAGCTTGTCCAAAGTTAAAATCTTACCTCAGGCTGCTTCCCATGCAAAAAAGGCTGCTTTGGTGGTAACACACTACTACCAAATGCCCTTAACAGGAAACAGGGTAGTTGCACTCGGATTTAGCACTTTGACGGCCTCACTGATAGAAAAGGTAAAGCCTGCTAGGCCCTTCCAAGAGATCTTGTCTAAATCAAAGGAGACCTTTTCTTTTTGCTGGGAATTAAGAAGGGCCACAACCAAGTCCACTTCCCAGTCATGAAAGCCCCTAGAGAGATTAAGTTTCTAACTGCCCTTCCCCACAGTTTGATCTTAAACATCTGCCACAGTCTCAGATTTGTTAACTGCTAAGTCCAAATAGGGTAGGAAAGGAGTGTCTAAGAGGAGATGTACCACACCAAGAATCCAACCAGAATCTTATCTTGGTATCGTTGCCAACAATGAATCTCCAATTTTCTTTAACCCAACTAGATTCTTTAAGAATCTCCTTCCAAAGGTCTACCCTAAAGGGTCCATTGGCCTCTTGTTTCAACTCAATTTACTAATGTTCCACAGCTTTTTGCCTGTCAATTTTGCTTCAACAACCACATTAGAGATCAAATAAAAAAGTTCTCACAAAATAGACCTTTGGTACTAAACTCGAGACTTGCCTTTGCCTCATATTGGAGTGCCATCTTAAGATTTATAAATCACTATTTAATTCATTCACTATTATATAAAAGAGATTTAACTCTAATTTTTTTCTTAAGTTGTGTTAAATTGTTTCTGTTTTTCGTGAACTGGCTATCAAGTCCGGCCACATAAGTTTGAGTTTTCCATGAACTTGTCATATAGAGGGCACATTTGGATTCTGCTTTTGAAAAGCACGAGAGAACATTATTTTGGTGTTTAAAAACTATTAACAATTATACGATTTAATGTTTTTTGTGTTTTTTCATAACAAAAAGAAACTCTTGAGAATAAACTTGTTCTATTATTTCAGCGATTATCTTTGCTTTTGAGAAAAAAATAGTTTTTAAAATAAGAACAAAACAGGCTCTTCAATCTCTGGACTTTGATGATCCTATACTGTTCTTGAAGTTCCTTAGGGACTGTTTAGGTCTGTTTGAAAACTCTTGCGATAACGGAGTTTTGAAAACATAGAGAACATAAAATTGTATTCTTTGAAAGCCCATTTATTGTTCTTTAATTTAGTGTTTTTGTGGTGTTATACGAACAAAAAAATCTTGGGAGTAAATTCTTTCTCTCTATTTTCCTTGTTCTAAACAAGAACATAAAACAATTTTAAAAAACATAAACTAAACAGACCCTTAATTTTTACATTCACCTTCACCACACCAATCTTTTAACATTCCTAGCAATTGCACAATCCATCTCTTTTATATATATAACAATCCATCTCTTTTATATATTTATTCAAAACATAATAGTTTTAATACTTTATCTTTATTATATTTGTCTAACTAATGGATGGGCTGAAGCGAATGTAAAGAACAAGAGCAGTGGTTCCATTTAAATATCATGAGCAGACAGGGTTCTTTGCAAGCAAGATGGCTGAAGTGTTCTAGAAGGTAATCAATCTCTAACTGGGGTTGGCTTTGAAAAAAGTTTTTTATATGTGTATTGCATGACAAAGAGAAGTAGGGCGCAGTTTTGTTCTCACAATTAGAGAGAAAGAATGCATAACCCTTACCTTCTTTTCAATGTGATATAGATACCAAAAAATTTCTTCTGTATTCTTCTTACTGATTTATACCTACCTGTGTGTCCCTTTTTTTTTTTTTTTTTGTCCAAGGACGTGACAAATGACCACTTTCGATCTTCAATTTTTTTTTGTATTTGCTATTATATTACGAGTAAAGGAAAACTTATAGACGATATACTCTGCTTTCTTGTCCTGTTACAGTTTCTGACACTTTCAGCTAATTGATACTAATTGCTAATTGCTACTTTCAGCTAAATGGTAATAAAGAGGGTCTTTGCTTCTTTTTGTGTATGAAAAACAAGGAAACTGTGACTAAAGTATTATTTTTCATTTTCTTTTGACATAGTGTGACTGGTTGTTGTGGAAATCGAAAATTTTGCTCTAGATTTTATTTGAATGTTCCTTTTGCGCATAAAGAACTGAGTTATCTTCGGTCATAAGAAGGTTTAATTCTGGAAAATGTGTGAAAGCAAAAATTAAAGCTAAGCTAGGAAAAATCACTAGAATTTTAAATGAAAATAAATGTTTTGAATATATATTATTATTATTTGAGAATCACATACTATAAAGCTTTAGGCTTTAGGTGTCACATATTATTTATTAACAATCGTTGTAGGTGATTTTCTACGTCTAGTTATGATGTACATATAATCATAACCTAGACACACCACAATTTAGACGAAAGAGTTGGTCTGAGCACAATTAAATACACTTTATTTAAGGCATGCAAGTCTCCTTTTTCTTTACTCCATTGTCACCTGAATATAGAACGAATATAATGAATTCATAGGTTGTCGTAGGTGACGAGAACTCGAGAAGAATGATGAAGGATATACCTGAAAATTAAAAATACCCTTTCTCTCTATGCCTTCTTCATTCAGCATGGTTTTACCTTTGTTTATTGAAATGAATTAAACACTATTGAAATATTGTAAAGAGATAGAAGATTTTGACTGTGAAAAACCTAAAAATATTGGTGATTTAAAAATTTGTGTATCTTCCTAATTAAAGTGTCAAAACCACTGTGTTTCGAACATTTGGAACTGCGCTTCTAGACATTTCCCCGATAGTCGGAAAGAGTATAATTCTTGATGCGCTATCCAACTTGAGAAGTTTCTCTGAAAGAAATGCCAAAAGAGAAAAAATAAAAATAAAAACCTTATCAGTTTTAAGATCATTATCTGACAAAGTTTCCCTAGTATTTCTAGGGAAATTAGATGGAAATCGATGGAAGAAAAATGTAAAAGAGTTGATGTCCAAACTAGTCTTTCACCTATACGGTAATTTTGCTCTAAAAATTTTTTAAACTCTTTATATCCATCTTTATTTGTTTCAAAAAAAATTATAGATATAAAATAACCAAATTACATCCTTCTATAAACCTTTCAATCCCACCCATCCAGTCTCCCTCTCATGTCATCCTCTGATATCGAATCTCCTTTTTCCTTTTCATCTTTTCTTCTCCTTTACATTTTTTCATTATCCTTCTAACGAATATTTGTAGGTCATGGAACTTTTGGGAAGATCATGATTCTCCTTTTTAATTTTTTAATTTTTTTACTATTCTGCTGAAGGAGATATGATGGAATGGAACTTCTGTGAAGTTAATAATGCTAGCGGAATGAAACTTTTGTGAAGATAATGTTTGAGAATAATAACTAAACAAATAAAACAGAGAAAACAAACAATATAATGATTTTGATACACTGGCTCATGTGAAGATTAATGAGTTGTGGGATAATTAGAGAGTTGCACAAAACTTGAAGATTGGGTAGGGGACTAATAATAGGTTAGAGATGTATAATGCTTTTCTTTATTCATGAAGAGGAGGTTTGAAAAAGGAGATGGAAGCATGCCGCCGATCTCTACCGTTTCATGTGAATATGTGAAATATAACATATATGCCTACCAAATGAGTAATTTCATGTAAATATAGTTCAATATGATTGCTCTTATTTCAGCATTACAACAGATAGATATAAATCATTTTAGCTCAATTCCTATAGTGAACAACAAAATGGGGAGCCCATTTCATATTTTATAATAGTCCTTTAACTTCTAGGGGAGATACCTAATTAGACATATCTTGCTATTGGATTTTTAAAGAGTCAAAGCATCACCCATAAAATAGTGTATGTATACCAAGGAAACAACAGAAGATCTGGAAGAAACCATGCAGTTTTTTGTACCCATCCATTAATACCTACAGGAAATTCGAGAAACCCGATTTTGCAGAAAAGAAACCAGTTAGAATCTCCCCCCTTTTTCTTTTTTTCTTTTTCTTTGGGATTTTTTCTCTTTTTGATGCAAAGTGATTGTGTATTTCACTGGTGGTGTAGGAGTCTGGTAAAGAAAATAATTGGTTTCTACTCAAATAAGACTTACCTTAATTATTCTGGCGGTTGGCAGACAGATAGGCGAAAATGATGGACAGTATAATGAAGAATGCCATAATCTGCATTGAGATTAATATAATCAATAGGAAGGATTCTTCTGTGAAGCCGAAAATATGAAGTAGACAATTATAGGCTTACAGGCTGGATTGAATCTTGGTTCGCTTCTTAGTATAAAGGATTTTCCCTGTGAAAGCGCCAACAAAAAACACTATCAGACAGAAAATGGGGTTGATAGAGGATAAGTGTAAGGCTCGCTTTTGGAGCACCGGAAATACTAAGAAAGAAATAATGAGGAAAATAGAGATGAAAGAGAATTTGGAAGGAAACTTATTTTATTTGTTTCTTTCTATTATATAAGAACTAAGAAATTTAAAAATATGTAAAATTTTGATTATATTTGATTTGATTTTATATTTCCCACAGTAAAACCAAACATGAGAAAAATAATTTTTCTTAGCATTTTTTTTCCATTCCCAATACTTTCCGGGTTCCAAACGGAGCCTTAGGACTTTGACAACAAACCTTTTGGCAAGAACTCCAGATTCCTAGAATTTTTCTGTACTGCTTCACAGCCTGCTCAATGTTTTTGTTTGGATCATGTGCAACCTGGCACGGCCAACCACAAAATATCTTTGATGAATAAGAACACAGTGTATATCAAGAAGAACAATGAATGTACCATCTTCAAGCTGGAAATACCTAAGACTAGGTGGCATTTGTTTTTTTACTTTTTGTTGAAAGAAAAATAGCTTCCAACATTCAAGCTGTTTGTTTTTTAACTTTATGATGACTTATTGCTGAATTTTTTAAACTTTTTGCTGAATAAAAAAGCCAAAATATTTGGTTTCTAGGCTTTGTCTTAAGCCAAAATAACAATATTGACTTTTGGCCGTAAGAAAAACTAAATATTAAAATATGAAAAATCGTATACTTATGATCCAATTAAAACTCTCATGATTTCTTTCATGCTAATTAAATAAAATCATATGTATTGTTAATTTTTTATTTAAAAATTTAGATAAAAATTAAAAAGTTGATTTTAAGAAAAAGCAAGCAGCCCAAGTGGCGTTTGTTTTTGAGCTTTTCTTGAGAAAACTGGCCTAAATGTTTGTTTTTAACTTTTTCGCAACTTATTCTTGAAATTTACAAAAAAGAATTATGAATAGAAAAAGCGATATTTGGGTTTTTCTATTAAAAAAAGTCATCTTAGAAAACAAGAGCAATACTCTTGAGGAGGAGAGTTAGCACTACCATTGCCGATGTTAAAGAAAACAAATAACATCTTATGCTATTAAGTACTATTTACCATTAAGCTGAAAAAAAGTTATATTTAGCATTAAGTAAAAAAAACAAACGTTACCTAAGTACTTAATTCTATGTAGCACTATTCAAAACAAAAGTTCTATTCAGCATTAAGTTAAAAAAAAAAAAACAAACACCACCTAGAAGTGTTCTCTTCATTTCCAGACAAACTGTAATTGGGTGCTGATTAAAGAATAGCCACTACAATTTGATTTTATTGTTATGGCTTGGAACTATCATTCTATTCTTTCTACTGCCTTTCCATGGAATAACTATCTTAAAGATTTATTGAGCCTCTAAAATTATTTTGGTAAAACTAAGCACAATGGTATATTAATGTCAACTATATTAAGTTGAAGAAAAGCATTTCTTCTCTCCTTGCTAGCTAATGCATCTTTGTAGAAATGAGCAGGTACCATACATGGATTTTAGAATACATGAAAAATCGAAAGAAAGCACCATAGACATCCAGACATCGTGTTTGTTCTGTCAATAATTTTGGCAGTAAGACCTAGAAAAAAAAACCACCAAAGCGGACAGAGAGTTAAACATCCAGTTAGCATGGCATAAAAAATTATATCAAAGTAAAGGACAGCTAAAAACATGGCTAATCGGTTATATTCTATCAGAAGGAATCTGATCATCCATAGAATAAAGACGGGAATCAAGGTACCATCCATGATATTCTATCACAAGGAACAACAATTGTCCATAGAATGAGAGAAGGGAATTGAGGAGGGGATGTATCGTACTAAGACAACTTGAATGCAGGTGCAAACAAGATTTACTTGTTCAAACATTTGCAAATTCATCAAATATCGAAATTATTCAGATGCGAAAGAAACATCCTTATGTAGATGGACTTCAAGAAAAGGGATCAATATCACCCAGACCACACGTCCACAGTTGAGCATACCTAAAAAAATTGGTTAATTGTTGCCAATCATAGCCACCTCCCATGGCTCGGACCAAATTTAAATCACACTACTACTTGATTATGAATGCAAAAAACATTAGGTTGAAGAATCAAATGATCAATACAGCTCCAAAACCATCAGCAATTAACATAGCAATATGTTCACAGGTGTCTTGCATCATGAAGCAATCCAAGTTCAACATTGACAGGCATCCATGGAACTGGCCACTCAAGGTAAATTACTATTTGGCTATTCATTACCTTCTCATGGAGGATTTGAATTGATCTTTTTCTCGTCCAATCGATTTATAATAGTATTATCATCCAATGACAAAATTAAATGGAAGGTGTAAGGAAGCGAACTGAGCATAACAAAGAAACCAATGGAATAAATAAAGTTTCTTGGTTACATGTTCAATAGTCCAGAAGCAAGGAAACCAATATCCATAATTAGCAACTTACCATGCCTTATAATTAGCAACTTACCACGCCTCATTTTTACTACTCCTCTAAAGACCTCAACATTGTTGTAGCATAAAGCTAGTGTCCCAATGGCCATGATCTAGTAAAAATAGCACAATATCATATGAGATGATGACCTTCCATAGTAACAACTGATAATTGTAAAGAGTTTGAAAGCTATTTTATCAAGTGAGAAAGGATAGTAGAAATAGCAATATAGAAAAGAAACAAACTAATCCCAACTTGGGACAGAATGACTAACTCAATAAACTCAATACAGACAAAAGAAGAATTACTATTTAGCCAATGGATAATAGACATATCATTCTATAGCAAACCATCAGGTGGGAAGATGCAATTGTCTACTCCAGATAGCTACCATGTGGTTTAACTTGTTCAGAAATTTTAGCTTTGCATGCTCATCTTACACAGTCCAGATTTTCCTAGGTTTCTGTCATTATTTGTTGCTACAGTTATAACAAACAATATTTAGTGAGTCCAGAAGATGAAATACAATCATTAATTACTGGCTAGAGTAACATAAGTAAATTATAATAAGCTTTCTCCAGACTCAATCTATCTTCAAATTGAACAATAGAAGCATAGTATAAGATTAATGGGACAGCTCAAGGAGGCCCAGGAAAGAACCATAAATTTGGAAGTAAATAGAATGATGGGCTGCATTCCAAATAAAGAGCTATATCACAACCAGTTACAACAATAAATGCCATTGCTGCTCCATGCTTGATTTTTGAGATCTCTTGAAATTGCAGAACTAATGAACGCAACATAATGGCAAAAGTCATTAAAAGTGTTTGTCTACTACCAGTAGTATTCTTTTGTGCTCCTTTGATGATAAGTAGAATGTAACCCAAAATAACTCGTCTTGCCAACCAGGAAATGCTGATTTTTAAAATAAAAAAAAATTCTTTTTCATTTTTCTTTGATCAGAGAGATTTTATTTAGTCAGAGACTACAATATAGAAAAAATATAGCATGATAGGAAAGCTAAGATAAGCACAAACTATATTTATCACTGTGAGGATATTCATTACTCTATTAAGTGAATACAAACAGGCTAATTTATGGCAAATAGAGAACCAGAATTTAGTAGATAAGATTTAAACCTGTGGGATAGCACAAAATCGAAATATTGCAGGATCCCGCAAAGCTGACATGTATTTCAAGCAATCTTCCATATGTATTAAAGCATTAGTGACCATGTCATTCAAGCATTGCACTGCCTTGATTGAGTTTTCCTCCTCTTTCAAGTCCTGAGATAAATATTTTCAGAATATGGCAATAAATAGGGAATAAGCCTCAGCACAGATAGAGATATAAAAATTCTTTATATTTTGGAATCCAATAACCACAATCAAGATTATAGTATGCTACATCACATCATGAAAGAATCAAAATGACAGGTAAACTCATAGATCCTACTATAATCTGAAGATAAAATATATGAAAGGGACACACCTCAAGTTTGTTGACATATTTACTCCATATCTCACGGGGCCAAAACATGCGTGACTTTGGGATCTCAGTTATATCCTCCAGATAATCCCTGGATGATCTTTATTTAAGGACTCATGAGACACCCAAAGTTGAGATGGGGATGAAGCATATGAGTTGCAGCGCATATAAGTAAGTACAACTATTACCTGAAGAAATAAGCCCATTGAATTAGAGAGTTCATCAGAAGCCAAATCTTCCAACTTGGCGGCATGAAAAGCTGGACAGTCCTAATCCAACAGAAGTCCTGCTACATAGTGGCAATATTCATCATAGTCATCAATAGTTTCGACCTGCAATATGAGTAGAGTTATCAGCATCACACATGAACTACATTTTCTTTTTCAATAAATATGGGCATAATCCAAATATGAATTTGGTTCTAGTGCTATTCAGATGCCCATTACATAAGGATTATTCGGAGAAATCCAACATGTGTTGAAAAACTTCATGAAAAAAATATATTCCTACCTTAAAAGGAAGCGTGTTATTGAATTTTAAATTTTTTTATAGGTGAATTTTTAGATTATGGTTTGTCTACTAGCACAATAATAGATGAGCAGAACAGAATGTAAGGCCTATCTTTGATAGACACAATTCATAGAATGACAGCAATATCTTTTTCTTTTTTTTGCCTATTTACATTTTTTTTAATCATCCAAATAGTTTGATTTATGTGATGTTTGAGATCATCCAAAACAGGGGATCTGAGAAAAACATATTCAACCACATACTCGCTGTTAATAAGAAAACTATAAAATACAAGCCCAAAAGCATGATTTTACACAATTTACAATATAAAATACTATCATTTCAATAAGTATGAGCTTGATTTTATTTATATTTTTTTTCAAATGACAGTTTCTGTGTGCTAGTTAATTAGTGCACACAAAAAGAAAAGATAAAGGAAGAAGCGAGTACGGATGTGGTGTTACTTTATGCTCATGAAAATTAAAATTGGGAAATAGGCTATGTTAAGTAGGGTGCAACTGTGAAGATTTCTCTCTATAAAATTTTCAATATTTTTTTGGTTTAATGGGCACATCAAGAAGTAATTTCAGAACGTGATTAGTCAACTAATCACACTGATTTACCATCCTACACAACAACAGCATTGTATTCTTGACAATGACTAAATTAAACAGAAACAAAAACAAAGATAAAAAGTTCAGAGCCAATCCTCCTTTCTCTCCTGCATTATACATTCATTATAAACCTCTTCTATTTTTATTTTTTTTGACAGAAACAAACATTCCGTTGACAGGAAATAAGAAAATACAAAGAAAGGCAATCATTACAAACCTCCTTGCAAATAAATTTCGCCATGCCTGTCCCCATTCTTTTGGTGATATCTTCAATTGCCTCTTGATAACTGCAACAAATTGTTGGGTAAAACATATTCTTATATTTCAGACAAGCAAATGCATGCAGCAACTCCTTAAACTAGCAAGCACATTGGTTATATTCCAATGCAGTTGTAAGACCTTGTTTGGTAAATGTTAAAAAAGAAAAAAGAAAAAAAAAACAAATTTGACAAGAAGAAAGTAGAAAACATTTTATTGCTTTTAAAGACAAAAAACACGGTGTTTAAAAAAAAAAAAAACATCTTTTGATGTATTTCACTAATTTTGAGTTATTGCAAAATAATTAATACAAAGATGGAGAATGATAACACACTGAATATAAAAATTATTTTAAAACATATTTAAAAACGTAGAAAAAAAGTTAAGAACACTTTAGGTTTCCAAAGAAACCATTGTTTATAAAATATCAAAGAATAGTTTCGAAATTTTGTTCTCAAAAACCTCTCTTCATAATTATTTCCAAAAACACCTGCTAAACAAAGCCTTAGTATTCATTAATAATACACCTAAATATAGCCCAAACTTAAAATCCCAGATAATTTAGATTCAGTGACTCAAAACTAAGAATGTAAATCTGTTTAAGCATCATAACATGAAATAACAATATATTGGAAAAACAGTTAGCATCACCTAACTAAACCATAATGATTACCTATTCATTTCTTGTCCAATGACCACCAATCATGAGAGAGAGAGAGAGAAAACAAAACCTAGACATAGAGGATCTGATACTGTAAACATCCCTTTCTATAAGTTGCCAACCAAAGTTGCATTACTAATCACTACATGTCATGCCAAGATGCCCAAAGAGCCCCCAGTTATTTTGGAGAAGTGAAGGGTCCCTTTAGAATTCAAACTTGCATGTTTCTATCAGTTACTAGATGCTCCTGGATCCTATTTCATGAAAAACAGTGTCAACAACCTAGAAGGATGGTTTAGTGCCACAGACCAAATGTCAAAGGGTGGACTGCTGAATTCTGGAAATCATAACTTTTTTATTTATTTATTTGATAGGTGATAAATTCTGGCAGATATGCAGTATAAAAATATTAAACTGAAGTATAATTTTAAATATCATGCAAGATTAAGTCAATATATGAAAGGGTACCATTTCAATCATATTCTAAAACAATGCTCCTTAAAATTACAAAGTTGATATTCATCTATAATGATGACATAGGTGATCAAAGGGTAAATGCAGACATTACAATTAGCTGATTTTTTAAATGAAAAGATTGCAAGTTTAAACTCAGATGTTTTTCTGTTTGATATCACAGATGAAAACAAAGCAGGTAATCTTTCCTTATGTTTGCTACAAATACATTAAAAATGGCAGTTCAGTCATTGCAGACCCAAGATAGTTAAATTGACATCAAGAAGTCCCCATATTTTAGCTAAATATTTAGTACATGGTTATTTTCTTTCATAAAATTTCCTTCTAGTGACTACTGAGGTAAATATGCAACCAAGAACTTAGAAAATTTGAAAATCTAACTTGTCTAAGAGCCTTTGACATCTCATAACATTAAGATGGGAGATAAACAAGAAGATACAGTTTCTGAAGTATATAAATGGTTACAAGAGCTTTCACAAAATGAATAATAAGAGAAGTAGTATTCATAGATAAAACCATTCCAAGTGTTTATAAGGAAAAGTGCAAAAATAAGAACTAACTATGCCAAGCTCCAGCAGTCAAGAAACATAATTCTGGAATTGGTCATGAGAACCTTGTAGTTCTTTGTACCACCTTAACAGAAAAGAAAGAGCTGTGATTAGAGAAAAAGTACATAAGAGGCAAATGTCAATACATAAAACTATATAACGTCTACTCTACAGAAATATTTTGTAATTTGATCGAAAAGTTTCAGTTTTGCTTTAAATGGTATAAAAACACCATGTACTCTACAGTAATACTGTAATATTTTGTAGTTTTTGAACAGAAAAAGGTTTTCAGTTCTGGCTTCGTATTGTACAAAACTATTGATATAGAAAAGCTCCTCCTAGCTAAAAAAGTATTCAGACTCACACACACAGTAGGAAATTCCAAGAACACATAGTGAACATTCTAAAGAAAAGGACATGTGCAACCTTTTAGAAAAATAAAAAGCTGGTCCATTATTTCAATCTTAGTCAGTCTTGGAAGAGTGACATATTTCTAAATGAACCATATTAGATATTGCCCTGAACACGTCCAATTGTCAGGATGCTGAACCAATCAGACATATGGTATGTTCTCCAGGACTTTACTTCTCTCAATGGTTGATATGCTTAACAGGAAAGCTTAGTTTAAATATGAACTTCTGCAATGAAAATTCAGAGCTTTGCTGCTATTCATTGAAGGGTTGATAGAGAATTTACAAGTTGGACATAACCAGAGAAACCTGGCTGTGCCTGAACTCTCCAGAGAGCAGGAATTAGAACACAGAATCTAGCCAAGCTAACTATCATGAACCTTTTAGCCTAGTTTCATTTTCAAGTGAAACAAATATATGAAAAAGAATTTAAGGGACTATATTTTTGAAAACAAAAAAAACCAAAACATTCTCCAGTTTGTAGAACCAAAGGAACTACAAATATGAAACATGGTTGCAAAAGAGAAAAAATACAGAGAAAAGAGTTCATGATCCTCACATGCAAAATGCCAGTCACGATCATATATATGATTATGAAAAGCTATCAGAATAGGCACTTTGACATCTGTAGGTATGCTTGTATCATCCTCTGTAAAAGAAGCATAGATGAATTAGGAGGGTTAGTGTCTCCACATGGTAACCTGGTATAAATGACAGTAAGGGATAACAAGAACTTTTGAAATAACACAAACATGCCCCAGTTAACCTTCCAAACAGTAAGTAAAAGAGAACCAACTCAAGAATAAGGTGGACAAGTTGGGTAAAAGGTCATGCGCCAGCCAGAAGCATTGAAATGAAATATCCACACACACTAAACATAATATAGCATAAAGAAGTCTAAAAAAATCATATAAAGAATGTAGGGAAGCAGGGTGGAAAATCTCAGTGGTAGCAGGCAAAAATTTGAAGGGCTAGCATATTTAGGATTACGTTTTATTTTATTTTATATAGGATTAGGATTAACCCTAGGATTAGGTTAATTATCTAAGCAAGGGCACCTAACCTTGTCATTTTGGAAGTATATATTCCTTTGAACAACACAAAGTGATTTAAAGATAATAGTAACAAACCAACAATTATCAGTGCTCGAAGAACCAAATAGAAAATGCATATCTTACAAAGCATAAAGAAATCATTAGAAAATCTAAGTACAGTGACTTTCACGTTGCTTGTGGAAACCTAATTTACTTTATGGAAAAAAAGAAAAAGAAGTCCAACTCCATTAGCTTGATGAAATATCAGAAGTCACTTTCCCAAAGGTTGTAAACTTCTGTTCTTTTTTTTTTTTGGACAAGTTTAGAACACTGTATGCCAGTGAAGAATTTGTTGTTGATGAAAGAAAACAGAATTTAACAGTCTGATCCTCCAATTGTCAAATATAATCGCACATCTGTAAAAGCGGTTACAGTAATCACAAAACGTCGAATAACACCATATTTGATGGTCTATGCTTAACCAAAGTTCAGAATCAGATTCGTCGCCGCGTCATCGTTCGGGTCGACTCGGCGTTGGTCACCACTTTGCTCGTCCGACGAATAGCAAGAATATAGTCACTGAACGCGTAATACACGAGGTGGAATCACAGCGTTGAAACCGCGTCGGTTTTAGCTGCCCACTCTCCTGAATCAAGACCAAAGAGCAAAATTTAACAACGTGAAGAATATTTAAACGCTTCAAGATCTAACGCAGCGCGCAATTGTTAGGTTCGATCCGCCTAATCGCGGCAGCGCGCGTGTAAGTTTAATTTGACGCAACCATTAATTAATAGCACGGTTAAAAATCCATATCGCACTCCAAGAAATACATAAATCATATCATTAAACGAGTCATCAAACGTTGAAACATCCAAAACCATCCGGGAAAAAGCATCGTAATCACCAGTTCTATAAGAAGTAACCATCGGTTCAATATGCGCAAGACGGCGAGCGCGGTCGATTCATCATCAGCAAACAACAACGTCCGGCAAAAAAGTTATTAAAATATGAAATAAACTGTCTTATTCTTCGTCGACGAATAGCTGTACTGAATAAAATAATAAATTCGATTAACCATCCACCGGATTCTCGCACACCGTCAGTATCGCACCACAAAAACAAAAATCCATTCCAAATATTGAAACAAAGCGTTGGTGAAAGCAAACGGCGGTTGCGGAGCTTCGAAAAGCCGAGCTGTTGAATGACGAGACTGAAGCAGAGAGACCTGGTGAAGCATAAACAGTGGTGCAAAAGCCTTAGTGTGGCCTGGCGGATCTGCTTTCGGCATTATGTACCGCCATTTTTCAGCTTCAGCATCGATATAGCGTCATCCGGATGCTTCAAAATTGCTCCAATACTGCTCATTTTCCTGTATTTCCAGACCTCAAATTAATGTTGAAGAACCAGATAGAAGATGGTAGCCTTAGGAGACGGATTTATGAAATCGGTGATGTTGTTTTCGGTCTGGTCCAAGTCCAGCTAAGCGCTTCCAATAATGGTGAGCATTTGATGAATATAAAACTATTTAGGCAGTAAACCCCAACCTTCCGCGTATTGTGGGTTCTAATTATTTTTGGCTTTGAAAGAATTCGCAAATTTTATTACAAATGTCCTGGTGTCGCATGGGGATTTTGTGAACTACATTTCATCATTTTCGCTCAGGTGCCTAAGTAATGTTTCAGAATATTACACTTGATCTTTTATGTTTCAGGAATGATAATATCCTGAAAAATAGTTATCAAAACTTTCAGGTTTGTTCATTAGAGATGGTGGATGATATTTTTGCAATTTTTTTTTTGTATGAAATCACCTTTTCATTGTTTTCCTTCAAATATTTGAGTTTTTTTTTTTAATAAAATAATTTTTTTTTTCACACTGATTTGTCTTTATTTTTTGTTTGTTTTTTTTTTATGTTTTTATCGCTGGAGATATTTTATCGAGATTTATTACTGTGACGCTTTATCGTCGACTTATCGGTCGATGGTTTCGCACAATCAGCGCTTTTGTGAGTTTGCCTCGCTATAAATGATAGGGATCAATTCGGCTTTATCATGCTGTATCCTCAACTTATATATTGCATTTTTTTATTATTATCACGTAGGCTTTAACTAATCTTGTATTATCTTTGTTGAATATGGCTACAATATCTATTCAAAGCGCAGAAAAGCTTCAAAATTCTTCAAAACAACTTCATTTTCCTTTAATAAACTCATAAACTGAGTTTTGAATTGCTATAAGAATAAGCCATTTTTATTCATTTTTTTTTTTGACTCATAAAGCTTATTTTCAAGCACCGCGTCAGTGACTATTAAACCTTTGTTCACCTGATTAAAACTAAAGTTACAATATTTGAAATGTAATATTAGTATATTAAATGAATAGCAAGTCTTTAAACTTGTGTAAATATTTTGAACGCAATAAAAGAACATCATGTGATCAACTGTTTTTTGAAGAAAAACAATTAACAAAACATAATTTCTTATTGGTGTCGATCTGCAGCCCATAAAATGTTTTATACGTTATAAATTAAAAGACTTATGAATATAAATATGAATAACGTTAAATTTAGGCTAGGCATTTTGGGAAAAGTCGAATAACAAACCAAGATAATGGTCCATCAGTTTTCCTAAATATATTTTTTTAATTATTTAAAATGAACCACAATAAAACCAGCAATGACTTTATTTTGCCGCAAAAAAGTTATTGTCTTATGTTTCCATCTACAAAATATAATAAAAACAAAATTTGGAAATATTGTAATGAAAAAATCAAATTTTCTACAATAAAAATATTTTTATAGCATTCTGAAGTTTATTAATCATAGATAAAAAAGAAACCATTCATTTAACCAATAAACCAAACCCATCATTGTTCATTTTCTTTCCGTTTGAAGATTCAGTAAATCTGTTATTAATAAGATCAAGGTGAAGAATTCCGATGTCAGAATGTTGCTACAAAGACAACCAGGAATACTTTATCGTGAATAACACAAGGTGATACAATTATTTCGAATATCTTAGCTCATGACATTTAAAATTTCAACAAAACTGATGCGAAAATCGAATTATTAACTTGGGCCGTTTCTAAATATCGCCAGATTGACCTGATTGAATATCGCTTTTCATTTTCAACCCATTCATTGACTCGGTCAATTTAATTCAAAACGTAGCGAAAAACAACTTTTTACTGCTCGATTCATATAAAATGCTGAAATAGCGAATTCATTTTATTTGCTTTTCAAAATTTGTTCGCCTTATTCTCGTGAACTAAACGCTGCTTTTCTCGCCGGTCAATGCGTCGCACATAAAATTTTCTACCTACTAAATGTAAGCGCCTTATTTTTCTAACCCATTTCTTTTGGCTGTTATTTTATACGACGCAGTTATTATAATCTTAATACGATATATTGGGCTTTTCATCATCTTACGCGACGCTTTTATGCCGACGATTCACACGATAAACAAATTCCGGGACGTTGTTATTACCGGGACCAAACTATAATAATGACATGCAAGTCATAAAATTCACTATAATGTATTATAATCATTATGTAATTATCAACATATGTTCAATCGATTTATTATACTAATAACCCTGATACATGCTATTTTACGTTTTTAATTTCCACAAATATTTTTATCGAATGTATTATTAATTTGAATCGATAAAATTATCGTCATTTCAAAAATTTGAGATGGAAAGTTACAAAGGTTAGCTCATTTTTTATGGCACCTTCTTTTTAGGTTAAGGTACTATTTGGATGTTCATGCTTAGAAATGAAAATGAAGAAGATTTCTTTTCTCTCAAACATTTTTCTAATTTGTTGGAGTTAATGTGTTTTATTAATCATTCATTAAATCATTTCATCACGAGAGATAGACGTCGACGTAATATTATTCAAACATCAAAACAAACGATAAATATATTTTAAAGATATTGTGGACTCTTTACAAGAATCGACTCTTATCTGATCGTCTTTTTCTCAGTTTCAATTTTTAAACTGAATTTTTGTGACTATTTTACGGGTATTATGCTAATCAAAGTTTTTGTTGTGTTGTAGAGTTACACAAACTTATTATATAAATTTTATTCAAACTTATTTTCTTTGTTTATTTTTATTACACAATGACTAAAAAATGTAACAATATGTCAAATTGGAAAGAATTTTGATTATATTTAATTTAATATTATATTTTTTATCGTGTAAGAAAATTATTAATATTTTTTCTTTTTTTTTTAGTAATTTTCAGGTTTCAAAAAAAGTCAAAATAAATAATGATTGCGTCAACTTCGGTGGGTGCATACTTTACACTCGTCACACTCAAAGCCTGTCACAATACAAATCACAATTTAATAAAATGGATAGACCTTCTAGATTTTTTTTTTAATGAGACCTTTAAGATTTTTTATATTTTTAATTTTTTAGTGGGGAAATTCTTGAAGTCAAATTCATTCCCTACCACCTATGGATAAATAAATGAATCTGTCTTTATTATTGTTGTTAGAAAACTTTTCAAATTAAATATTTAAATAAATATTTATGTTTTACCAAAAATAAGCCCACTTTTTACCTTGGTTAAAAGCGATGAACCGACATAAAGCCGACATAAGAATAGGAAGGACCAGGATTTGAAACTTCTTAAGAAGGGATTATTGCATTGTTGTAATTCAAAGTGTGATTCAAATTTTCTAAAAAAATTGTAATTGTTGCTTATTTTCAAAATTAAAATTTTATTTAAAATTAAAAAATAGTTAGTGTTTATAAAGGTACTGTATGGGTTGCATGAAAACTAAAAACTCTTCCTTTTTTCCCATTTCAAAACATTTTATGACAATAAAAAAATAAAGTACCTTATTGTGGTTTTAAAATAATATTTTCATTAACATTTAAATATTTATTTTATTTTATTTTGTAATATTGCTAGACGTACGTAAGTTTTTGACTTATTAAACTGTTTATTATTTTAAATATTAAAAAAACTACTTTCAAATTTGCTAGAAAACAATTTTCTTTATTATAATTTTGAGAATTATTGTCTATAAAAAATCATTTAAATTATTTTATGATTTATCTCTACAAAAGACAGTGTATGCTTGTATAAAGGCAATTTTTAAAAAAGTATTTTTAATATTTTTTTTATTATTTCTATGATCTTTTATAAAAATTATTTAAAATATTTCAAATTTATCTTGACAAACATTTTTTTTTTTAAAGCTGGAAATTAATTTCCAGAATGACACTAATATTTTCAACAATTTTTATGATTGGTAATTATTTATTTACTTATTTAATATATTAAGATATAGCCCAGAACGGGCCGCTTTAACCTACTTGTAGCTAACCAATTCGAGTCATAAATAAATTCCGACGCTAACGCGATTCATTTATATCGCATTTTCACCTGGGCTCAACTCAACCCATGCCGATTGTGGGCCAAAACGGGGTAAAATAGGCTAAAATATTTAAAAATGCTAAAAAAATTAATTTTATAAATTTATCATTCTTCTAATAAAAATAAATAATATATAAATATATAATAATAATTAATATATAAAATGATTAAGTATAACCAATATAATAATACTAAACAAACTTAAATAAATAAATAATGTTATAACAATGTTATAATCAAAGTACCAAACAAACTAGTTAAATAGTAAAAAAACAATAAAGTAACAATTTAATAACATATCTTAGAAAAATAACTTCATAATATCAAATGAAATCTCATATGCCTCTTATATTCGTTCTCATCCTCATTATATTTAATAATACGCTGATTATTGTAGTACGTGATATCCTCACCATGCACAGCTTATCATCTATTAATTAATTTGGGACGTTAACAACATAAGTATTTATGTTAATAAAAATATTTTTTCTAAAAATGCATTTCAACCGTATAACAATGAAATATCAAATTTGTTTGAAAATCTATCTTGCTAAAAAATATAATCATATTAGGAAAGAAATTAATATATAATTTTTGTTAATTATTTTTAAAATAACACTATTTTGTTATTAACACTGTAGTTTAAGTAATAAAATTATTTTAAAATATACTAATAATTTAGTTATTAAAATTAATTTAATTTATAAACTATTACAACTTCATTTTTATAAAAAAAAACATATAAGATTGAATAAAATTTAAAGGATAAATAAAAAAATTGAAATTGTAAATATTTAAAATATGATTAATGAGATAAATAAAAATATATTTAATATTAAAACTATAATTTATTTAATTATAAATTTTTATATAAAATTTTTTAAATATTAAATTATCATATAAATTATATTAAAAATATATATTTAGAAATTGAAAATAAAATAATTAAAACAACAAAATTTAATAAATTAATAATATATTATAATAATAATTATATTTTAAAATCTCTATGCTACAAAAGAGGTAGCCAAAATATTAAATTTTATAGATGAATCATTGAAAATCTCAATTACTTAGCTAGATGCTTTAAAAAATTAAATAAAAATGAAAGCACCTAATTAAATAAAAAATTTAGGTTAATCAGTTGCGTGAAACTAAATAATTCTGGTAAAATAGGTAGAGTAAATTGTTCCAGTTACGGATATTAATTTATCCGATTACCGAAAATTATTTAAAGTCGAGCGATCGAAATCGGGTTGTATGTACGACCTTATTCGCATAGCATGTAGCAGCTACAAAGCTTTCTTCATACTTGTGGTTGATGTGATATTTACACATGGAAATTTTGAGTGTGAGATGCGTGGTTGGGAAATCAACATCATAGGAGTATCTTTTGGAAGAGTGCGATGTGTCGTAGTTTGGGGAGTCAACATCATAGGAGTATATCTAAAGTGTGAGCATAATACACATGTCCGACTTTTTAGGTGGATAATCGATACGATTAATATCCGGTATATGAAATTGTAGAGTGATATTTAAGGTTGAAAAGTTCGCGTCTAATGGGCGAGGTAACTTTGGGTTTGGTTGTAATTAAGAACACATCTATCATTGAATGCTTTCATGACAGTTAAATTAGCGGTCTGTTGAGACGAGTTGAAATTTGAAATTTGGTCTAACATCGGCCAGAGGCCAAAATTGGCTGATTTTTTGGGTCTAAAATTTAAAGCGGCCTCTTAAACTGGGCCAGAGTCGGACCAAATTGCATTGCAGACCAAATTGGTTGGTGGTAGGGCGAGCAAATTTGGCTCGGTTTTTTAATTGATAATTGCGACTTAGCGACCCTAATTAAGGTGAATCGGGCTAGCCAGCGATAGCCAAAATTATCATTTCTAATGAGTCAGTCACCAACAAGCTGAGTGCTGAAGAGGGGTTACCTGGTGCCCGAGAGAGGGTTTGGAATAAAGACTATTTACAATGTATTGTCTGAACATCAAAATAAAAGGTGATTCGCGTAAAAGAATTATAAAACGGTATTTAAGATTGAGAGGTTCTCTTACATATCATACCTCTCTTTTGGATTGGACACTCTTATATTGGGCTAGGTACCGATCATATATCTAAAGGGCTTTGATGAAGCATAAATTAACATTATAATACAATGGTCTAAGAACTTATCTTTAAACCAAAAGGTCGAGGTTCAATCCCTATTACAATCTAACCATAGGGTTTGTTTAGTTACAGTTTTTAAAAATTATTTTTTTGTTTTGAAAAATAAGAAAAGCACAGAGGCCACGATCTGATATATATATTTTTTTTCTGAAAAATACAAAAAATATAAAAAACACTAAATTAAAAAAACAATAATAATTTTCAAAAAATACCAAAATTAATTTTATGTGTTTTCAATAACAAATTTAAAAAAAAGAACCAAACATGGCCATATTTTTTTTTCTTCCCTGACATAGCGGAGGCGTTGCCTTTCAAAGGATATGAACAATTTGATAATAAATCAACAAGGGACCGGGTCGTGTGGGAATGTGTTAGAGCACCATTGAATATATAGCTGTCAAAAAATAATTTGTAACTATCGTAATCAATAAAATTATATTCAATAAGTGATTTTTTAAAAAAATCACGTGTTAACAAAAAGAAGAAAAGAAATTGTAATCGTATCATCCATCTAAAGATCTGGTGGGTGAGGTTTGGCTTCTTTGACTTGCATCACAATATTATTTGTTCAGGGTTATATAAAATAGTATTTATTTTTAGTTATGGTATTACTGTGTTGTGTAACACAACTGGTAGGAATCTTGAGAGAGGTGAAGAGCTAGCTGCCGGAGTGTTACCATCGGAAAGTTTTTTTTAGATCATCGGGTGTTTTGGGTCGATCCGTGTATAAAACCAGCATTCATCATGTCATCTTCGAAATTAATCCTTATCTGAATTATGAGAATGCCAAAGATAATAAAACTCTACTACCTCCGTTCGGAAAAAGTGTCGATATCCTTTAGTTTGGCTTCCATAAAAGTGTCTAGTTCACAAAATCTAGAGCATATTAATTTTTCCTAAATTACCCTCGATAATGCAGTCAATGGATGTTTTTGTTCAATATTTATAAGTGTAATAATACTTCATTTCCAATGCATTAGTAAAGAGGCACCTATATTCTACCAATGCATGCACCGTTATAAACTTTGTTTAAAATCAAACTTTTCACATACGTAGCAAGAGACATGGACAAAAGAGAAGAAACCATGGATTCTAAACCTTTGGTTGATTCCACTGCATCTGCATCTGTAGAAAAAAAGAAGGCCCCAACAAATACTGACTCGAAAGCATTGGTAACAGTTCGTGACTTTGATTTAAATAAGTTTTCTGATGAAGAAACACAACCTTATCAGGATGAGGGGTTGAATCAAGTGGTTAGACACCATATTTAAAAGCTATATTCCTAAATTTTATTGAGTTATATTTGTTCATCAAGTAGTATGTCGTTAAACTCATTATAGACTTTTGTTAAGTCTGTCATCTTTTAAACTTTTTTACTGCAATTTATGGTTTATATATATGGCTTTACATATGTGCATTGATTAATTAAATGACGTTTTAGTCAATATTTTAAGATTACTCGTATGTTCATACTTAATTGTGCTGATTGATTGATGAAAATGAAAGGTACAATTAGAGCAAGAAGATGGGACACAAGTATTTGTTCAAAAAATGCCACTTCTACTATATTCATAAACAAAAGAACTAAAAATTTCCACTTAAATACTTTCAATGGAAATAAAGTGTTAGACCAACAATCAACTTTTACGTTCATGGTCACATTTCACTTAAATAATGAATAACTTCTTGCACCAGTTCATGGTCACATTTCATTTGGATAGGAAGTTGGCCTCTATGTTCCAGAACTGCTTTCTTCATATGTGGAGAGGTGGTACTTATTCTGACCTTTTACATCTATGATATCACTCATGGCATTATTTTACCTTGTCGAGAGAAATATATGGTTGGACTTTACATTAGGGAAGCTTCAAATGAAGTCTCAAGCTGCGATAACAAGTTCATCAAGCGTTAGAACACATCTTTTCTTGTGGAGTGAGATCGTTAAAGAACCCCGAGATCCTAGCACATTCAAATCGAGGAGAATTTGCGGTTGACACATCAACGTATGTCAAATCCATCTCTTTGTAGCTATTTGTGCGAAATTACTTGATCATCGAACGGATATGGACTCTACTTGTTGTCTTGTTGAATAATGTTGGAAAATTGATATCTTCTCTTGGCCATTTCATTTTGATGGTAGTAGTAGGTGAGGCACCTTACCCGAACCGGTTCAAAAGCCGGGTGAATCGCCAGAAAATCATGGTCGGCACAATAGCAGAAGAGAGGTGATGTCGGTTCGGTTGCGTCACAAGCGGTCGTCGGTTGCGGTTCGATTAGAGGTTGGTTCGGTTCGGTTAGTGTGGGCTAGAATTAAATATGGACGTATGTAATTATGTATCGATGGTGGGCTTTGCCCAGTGGGTAAATCTCATTTACTTTTTACTTATTTAGGCCCACCCCATCAACCCGGCCCAATGAGTCAAGCGGATTCAACGAGCGGAATGGCAGAACCAATCGGCTCACCGAACCGATGATTTCTTCACAATTTTTATCTAGGTTCGGTTTGCCAAATGCCTAAAAAAAAACCCGGTTTTCCTCTCCCTCCTTTGAATCGAGCAGACAGAGCAGATTCACTCACCCTAGCTAATTTTCCTTCTCAAGTATATATGATCTCATAATATCTCTTGTTATTGAAGTTATCGGTTTTGTTTCTAATGTTCCCACGACTCTATTACTTTCTTTCTTCTTGTGGCATACTGCGACAAAGGAAGCACTATCTTTCTGAAAAAGTTTCATTCCCTTGTGAATCAAACCTCGGACGAGCTAAAGCACCAAAGACATGACTTTCTCAATGTAGTTTTGTTCACATGCGTGATGGTTCTTCTTTATTTAACAAGTAGTAGGTCTTCGATCTTTTTCAGTAAACCTTCTCATCTAGCATAGACAATGT
Source organism: Tetrastigma voinierianum (assembly GCA_016808115.1). NCBI lineage: Eukaryota > Viridiplantae > Streptophyta > Magnoliopsida > Vitales > Vitaceae > Tetrastigma > Tetrastigma voinierianum. The sequence goes on from JAEQBH010005214.1 coordinate 189,993, forward strand.
TGTGCAACCCCTTGGAAAGTTGGATCATCCGGTATAGTGCTCTCGTTAAGCATTGATAAACAGAATTTTAATCGAGCTCTTTTGTGTTCTTCTTTTAGAAAAGGCTTCAAAGCATTAGAGTGTCTCTTTAGAGCTCCTGATTTTACGAGCCTGAACAATGTACTCTTGCTGATGTTAGCTGAATGAGCCATGTAATGAAGAGTAGTTCGTTGATTTAAAGGCTATCTCTTCGGAATTCTAGATTCAGTCAACTTGGATTCTCTTGGCACCACTGTTCCCTGCCTTTCTATTATTTGTGTTGTGCTCATTGTCTTTCCTTGTTTCAAATGCGAGTAACAGTGCAGCTAGAAATTGAAAACTCTAGTGCAACCTTTGCTTTATCATCCCTTTTGTCAATCCTCACAATAGCTTTTCTCAAGCTAGCGTAAAGAATATGGATCTACGTTCATCATTGAATAAGTTTTCCATCTTACGATCTTTTGGTTGGTGGTGTCACGTTCACAATTGGAGAATCTATATTTTCTTCTAATTAATTGTAAAAGAAAAGGTAAAAAACAAAGAATAGGACAAAAGAATAAAATAATTTAAAAATAATGATATACCTGCATTAGGGTATGTTTCCACTTGTGCCTGCGATTCTATGTCCACATGTGTATCATCATCTTCTGAAAAGGGCACTTGGTTTAAGTCCAACGATACATTGCTTGACAAATGAGTTGTTGGAGTCTCTTCTTGTCTATCTCCATCATCAGTGCCAGTATCTACAATGCTCACATTTAAATCTATGTCTATTAAAGACATTTGATGACTTTGCATATAGTCTTAATATTAAAAAATGAACACCGTTTTATAGAACTATCTTAGTGTGAAAATTTTAAATTTGCATTTTACTTGAAAAATTTTAAAATTGCATTTTAGTGGGAAAAATTTTAATTGAATTTTTTTTTGGCGCATTGTGAATTCACATTTGAATATACAACTGTTTTCAAAAAAAAAAAAATACAGCTGTTTAAAATTTTAAATGAAGAGATTAATATGGAGTGAAAGTTACGAGGAGAATTATGAGTACCAATAGCCCCTTTGACAAATTGTATAAAAGGATAAAATTGTCAATTTAAGCTAGGAATTTATAAAATTGATGAAGATCAATGATTTGACTGTGTAGAATGGGTGTTGGGCCTTTTGGAACAGGCAAATACTATATAACATATATGCATTCTTAGGACATGAACTCAAAATAATGATTAATTTAAAAATACTCTGATGTCTTGCTCCCATATTTGCGAGTGGGACGAATGGGTATATTATTGTAAATCACGGATGCACACGAAGCTTTTAAGATATTATGAATCATTTAAAAATTTGTAATATTTATGGATTGTAGTATTGATAATCGTCTTGTAAATTTGTTGGAAAAGAGTATTCAGGGTGCTATACAAAATCCCACATAAGTTAGAAATAAGAAGATATAAATTAATAAGAATTGATAATATCGAATTGGTATGAGGTCTTTTGAAAGTGAAGCCTAAAAACAAAGCAATAGAGAACATGAGGCCAACTATCAGGCTAGTGTGGAGACGCTTTTGAGGGAGAAAGCAAAATAAAAGCAGAGGGAGGGTACCAGTTTCAAAATAGATAATATAAATGCCAAATATGAAATGAAGGGTTCATGAGATTTCATAACAAGTGATATAAAAGCCAAATTCAAACTTAACCATGTGAGTGGATGAAGAGTTCTAGGTCGGTGGTGTTTTAAGTAAGACATGTGTCTTGAATACAGTAAAAGACAAGGAAATCCAGATTTGAGGGAAGGCTCGACGAAACTTTGTTTAATTAAATGATTGTTGTGTATAAGTCCAAAGTTCCATATCTATAAAAAATGGAGCCCAAAAACAAAACCACATCCAACATTTATTAGAAATAAAGACAAAAAAAAACCTATGGGCACCTCAAACCTAAAATGGACAATATCATATAAATATAAAAGAAGATGTTCATCATGTTTTCAACAATTATAAAAGACTAATTTTGAGAAAAAAAATGTTTTCTTGTTCGTGACTAAAATGGGGTGAATAATAAAATAAGCTAATAAAAACAATAAATCAAAGTAGAGTAGAATGGAGAGAAATCAGCTTTTAAAAGTTAGATGATGAATTTTAAATGGAAAACCCTTGCCAAAGAGTTAAAAGGGAATCATAAGCTATTTTCTTTTGTGACTATAGATGTCACAAACGGGTTGTATATATAGTAGACACGCTTTAAATTACCTCATGTTGATTAATCGTATATGAATCGAGAAAGCCCTCAAAAATGATAAAATTTTATCATATAACGTAAGCTTTATTTCGGCATTTCAGACTCCAAAAGTATTCATTAAATTAGGAGGTCTGATCACTATACAGCGGTAGTAAAGCCATAAGGTACTTAAAATCACCACAACCTCTTTTCTTTTCTTTTAATAGTTATATTCGGGGTTTGCCCATTTAATGTTCAGCCCAGAATCTGGACTTACCATAATTTATATGGGATTCAGTGTTGTCATAGATCATGGTGGATCTCATACACTAGCAGAGAGGCAAAGTGGGAATTAGGACTTGGGAGGAATAAAATATAAAAACGAATGAATTTGATTGGTCTCTGTGTAAGCATTTTTTTGGCTTTTTGGTTGTTCAAATTTAGGATTTCAAGAAGGGTTTTTGCTGAATCCTGAGTATATGCTGGCACGACAAGTGATCTCATGATTCAATTTTAGATACACTCGAATCAAAGTAACGATTAAAAAAAAAAAAAAAATTAATTTTAAAAATACATAAGTTTTATATGTTCTCAGTAAAAAAATAATATTTAAGATACCTAAAATATTATTTTATAATAACCATCATATATGTAGGTGAGATAATTGTTATATTTTCTAACTTAATCAACGGTCTTGACTTACTCTGGACACCTCAAGACTGTAGCGCCCCTTCTCATGATTGCGGCAAGTGAGGGGATGTCACACAAAGTTGAAACATGTTAACCTAATTTTCTGACATTATTTGGGACTATTTTAAGTATAGATTTATAAGTGATACAAACTTGTTTCAAAAGCTAAAGTATAGAAAATTCTTGACTTGTATCATAACTCATAAAAAACTAAATTAAGTAGTGAGTATTTAAATGTCATGTACATATATGCTTGATTCCATAACTACTAGTAATTCATACAAATTTTACTATAACAAAATATTATATTTATATTTGTATTACAAAATCAAGGCCCTATATAAGGTGGAATCCTAATGCTGTGTTGGTCTTGGCAAGCACGGGACGTCCCTGTCAACTTCTTTAGAATCTACACTAATGAAACACTTATGCTAAGCTTCAACAGTGGAAGCCAAAATATTTCTCTCCATGACTATTTATAGTGATCTTCAATTACAGTATACATGCAGGTGTAAATGTTTCACACATCATTATATTCATCTCTCCCATAGGAGTACATAACAAATATTTTATAACATAAGGTACCCTTAGGTACACTATAGTACAGAACAGAGGTATGCCTTAACATCCGAGCCGATTACTTTTCATACTTTTAAGATACTTTTCATATAAATGATTGTCTATGATGTACTTAAGAATAATGAATGGAGAGGGTACGCAAAGACAAATAGGTGCCCAAAATGTAATCGCATAATATCGCCAACAAAAGTGCCTAAACATTAAAAACAGACAGCCTGCAACACTAAACACGAAACGGCCAGCGACTACGTTGTAAACGTCAGAAGACTATGCGTATGTCAGAAGACTTAACAAACGTATTCATCACATCAAATAAAAAGTGTCAGTAGCACTAGATAGGAGGTCAATAACCTTAGTCCCTATTTATTCACTATCCCGGGGCCTTAAGCAAGATATACAATTATATGTGTTTTTATTTCATACTCCGGTCTTAACAATATCTATGTTATACTCTTACTAAATTATTACACTTATATTTCCTCATGCATACCGAAAGTTCTATTTCAATCAATTTTGATCTAGTAAACGAGGTTTTTAGACAAAGTGGTATTCAAACACAATGTTCCCCTATATCTTAAGTTTCTAATGGCTCATAATAAGGTCATTTGAACCTTTAAATTAGGAGGTATGGCCTAAACATTAACCGTTTAATCGCTTTTAGGGAACATAATTGTGTCCTATTTAAAATTATCGAAACGATAGGTGCATAATTCTGACCATATCCTCACTAAAGTTAATCCCTAGGTGTTCACTTAGTTGAATTTTTGATTCACCCATATTTGGATCGATATAACTCAAGACAGATGCAAACACATGAAACTACTCCCTAGAGGGCATAACTGACGTGATAAAACTTTTTTAAGGTTTGTAAAGATTTACATCTTGGTATCTTCTAGATGTTTGTAGCTTTGGTTTTTAGGTTTCATCTCCAATTGGAATCATCCAATTTGGAGGTCCGTAAGCCAAAACAAAAACACATGTTTTAGGGAAATTTGGACAACACCTCTTTACACAATTTTGGTCCTTATCACCGAACTATTCCAACCAAAACCAAAATAAGATCAAAGCCAACCTCAAACCAATAAAAACAAAAACAAGGGAAGAGTTAGGATGTGTTTTTTTTTCCTCACCTTGATGTCTTGAAGGCTTTAACTTAACTTCTCATTTCTTCATTTTCTTTTCTTCATTTCCTCTTCCAAGAAGATCTCCCAATCAAAAAGGAGAAATAGGAACCCAAGAATTGGTTCTTCTCCCAAACCGTATGCCCTAGCCCCAAAGCCACAAATGGAGAATTTCTCTTATCAAAGACAATTTGTTGTCTTAAGGTAAATTTGGCTCAAGTTTTTCCTCCTTTTCTATTTACTCCCTCCTCTTAATTCATTTTGCAAATCAACTTATCAAAATTATACTAGAACACATAACTTTTTAACTTAATATTCCTTAAGTCCCTAATTTGACAATTTACCATTATCCTCTTTACTTCTTTAATAATTCCTATTTATATATATATATATATATATATATATATATATATATATATATATATATATATATGTACATTTAACTATTAAATTTTCAAAAAATAAATTTAATTTTTATTATATTCAAACATATCATCATAAAACTATTGGTGTATAATTGGGGTATTACAAGGACACCTCATCTTTTATGTCCGTACTACTCACTCTAGGACACCTCATGGTTGGATAAAAACATACAAATATTAAATTTTAATCTAACTAATAATTATTTTCTTATATAATTTTATAGTAATGTTTTTTTTCTTTCTTTGCTTCGTTTATAAAATAATGGTAATAAGGATAAGAAGAAGAAGGAAATAAAAAAATAATGAAGAAAATGAAACAAAAGAAATGGAAAATGAAAGAGGACAAATAATTGAAAGATAATGTTAGAATGGTCCATATAATTTGAATTTTAAATTCAAATTTAAATCTCCCATAACATCTCTTCCTCAATCCTTACACCTCTTAGGGAAACCAAGAACGGCCTGGTTTCCATAGCACTGATGCAAGATTTTCGATCCCTAAGCCTACCGTATATACAAGAGAAAATTCACAATCAAGTTATTTTTTCGGTACATTAAAAAACCAAGCTCAGATCTCCAGCTTTCGCTTTCTCAACAATGGCCTGAGGTATGTATATACCGACATTTTACTGCATATGATCTGCGATTGGTGTTGTTGGTATCTTCTTATATGATCAGATTACTTGATATTATGGTATCAGAGTAGTGTATGACAATTGTTTTACTAAAATTCTTCGGAGGTTTAGGGAAAATTTTTGTTCAAACCGATTTAATGAAAGTAAGTATAAGACTTTTTGGATGAAACTTATATGAAACCATTATCATTTAGATTTCTTATTTTTCAATGTTTAAAAGTGTATGAAGTTTGGTGTTTAAATTGAAGATCGTATGAAATTCAAATAAAATGTGCCTTCAAAATTAGAATCTTAAATATATTTATTCAATATGGTTTTTTCATTTTTTAATGTAAATAAAAGGGTAAGAAATATTTAGAAAACATGTTTATGGGAAAACCTTTCATTTCCCTTTTAAACATGGCTTCTGGACCAACAAAAAAAAACTGGTGTTTTTGGGTACAAAAAGATTTCCAAAGGTTCAAGATGACTTTAATTACGGGCCGATTTTGAGCCCCCGGGTTATGTGGGCTTCCTACGTGCTCAAGGCTTTAATGTGGGTTGGGCTTGGGCCTTATTCAGATTAAAAAAAAAAAAGGTGACATAATGGACTTTGTAGGTTTCAAACCCATGATCATCTGATATAACTAAAGGTAGTTAACCACTAGGCTTTATGAATCTAAGGATATTCATACATATTTGTCCAATTTGATTCAAGGGACTATTTTGTCTTTAGCACCCTGCTATGTTTGGTTATAGGAATGGTCTGGATCCCTGCCTTTTGGCTGCAAGGATAGTCAGTGCATTATTTGGATGTAGTGAAGAGACCTAACCCGGCTCTTCCTAACTCCTGGGACCCCTCCCTATGACCCTACTGATTTGAAAAAACCTTTCATTTCTTTAAACCTTTTAAAAAGCCGAATCCGTGAACTAACCCATTTATACGCTTACGCTTCCATTAAACTTATGAAACATGGTGGGACCATTTTTTTTTCTTTTAAACATTAAAACCCTTTATGGAAAATCTGCACTTCCTCTGCTTTTTCTGGACATGTCCTAATTTATATAACAACACCCAGATAAAACAATTTAATTTACTCCACATCCAACAATGGGACATCAAGTCCACTACAACCAATTTCAAATCAAACTTTAAAATCATTTTCTGAACATATATAGATATATAAACAATCTTTTAAAACTTATATACATTACAAAATAAAGGTGTACAAGTAGTTATTTACAATAAAAACTATACATTTTCAAAAGTGGTCATCATGCGGAGGCTGAGTGTCACCGGTTCCTGAGGATGCTCGAACTCGCACGCGCCTCGCTCTGAAAACATTTGGAAAAAAGGGTGAGCTAAAGGAGCCCAAGTGAGAGTACGCCACAGAAAATAATGTTTCCAGATATAGTTCAAATGGTATTATGTAAAACAATTGTATAGAGATCTCATCATAAACATTTACTTGGTGATTCTTTCTTTCTATTCAAAATACAACGTGTAAAACAATCAGATAGAGATCTCATTTCTATAAACATTTACTTTGCATTCTTTTCCTTTCTACTAAATACAACGTGTAAAACAATTGTATAGAGATCTCATTTCTATAAACATTTACTTTACTTTCTTTTTCCATATAGTTCAAATACAATATGTAAAAACAATTGTATCAACATATCTTTTCACTTATACTTTTCCTTTTGAATCCGCTATATCCAATGGAACCCGCAGACATCAAGCAACCACCATCGTCCATGAAAGAACCTCCGAGGACATAGTCTTACGATCACCGATGACCCAAAAAGGAACCTTTGAGAAATCGTGCCATACCGTTAACCACCGTTGGCCCATGAAAGAACCTACGAGGAAACAGTCTTACGATCACCGATGGCCTAAAAAGGAACCTTCGAGAAATCGTGCCATACCGTTAACCACCATTGGCGCATGAAAGAACCTACAAGGAAACAATATTACGATCACCGATGGCCTAAAAAGGAACCTCCGATAAATCGTGCCTTTTTTTTAAATACAATTGTACTATGGAATAAATCACATTATGCATTGGTAAACTTTTCGTACTTTTCACGTGCATGGCAATATGCATCACTCTTCCCTTCCCTAAAAAAAAAATCCTAACCCTTTCCCATGTACCATGCACGCATAAAGTACTTTAGTCGACTTTCCTTTAAACTTTATCTTTGTAACATAGGGTAACCATGGATTCAAACATTTTCATATAAACATGTATATATAAAATATACATTCATAAACATTTTATTTCATATGGAAACCATAAATCATGTTTTATAAAACTATGGAAACCATAATCATTTCATATTTTCTAACATAATTTGTAAAAGTCAAGAAAAACCACATTTCTTTTTTTTTCATTTGAACATTTATAACATAGATATGAAAACATATACATTGGTAAACATTAATATATATATATATATATATATATATATATATATATATATATATATATATTCATAAACATTTACATTTTCTCTCACCTTAGTTATTTAAGCCCTTTTCTTCCTTTAACAAAACTTTCCACCTCCACCCTTGTCCTTTATCACCTTCCTCCTACAAGTCACATTATCCATAAAATCCATTAACATCCATACTTTAATCTTGTTCAATTAAACCATTAACTATACTATACTTCTAAAGAACCCTACATTTGCATCACTTCCAATTGATTAAAACTCACCTGAACTCAACCTCTTTTGTTCTCATGATTTTCTTATGCTAACTCATGGAAATTACTATCCCATATAATAGCCCACAACATGCCATGAAATGGTCATGCCAAAACCCAGCTATTCACATCGACCTAACCAAGCAACCTGGACACTTGGTGCAACCATAAATTTTCAATCATGTTATGTTCATCCACTATCCTCTACAGGAATATGGTTAGAATCTTGACTCAATGGGATTTCCATAGAGTCCAAGAACACCCAAAACGGAGTTTGGACGAAGAAGTTATGGCCTTCCGAAATTGGAGGCCATGACCATTGTGTCCCCTGAATTGGGCAGTTGCGCACTTTGAATGAATTTCTGAGTCCTAATGGGTCAGAATTTGGATTGACCTATTTCAAGGTGAAATGTTCTCCTATCAGTCTAGTTTACTTAACAATTTGAATCACTCAATTCGGATGAGTGATGGTCAAGTTATGTCCAAAATAATAACATGGAGTCTTAAAATGGTAATGTAAAAACCATTCAACATACCACTTTGAATGCATTTTTGAGTCCAAATGGGTTAGACTTTGGATGGACCTATTTCAAGGAGAACTATTCTCCTATCAGTATAGTTTACTTAGCAATTTGAATCACTCAATTCGGATGAGTGATGGCAACTTGGCCAAAATACAGTCATGGAGTCGTAAAAACAGAACAAAAAAATTGCCTAAACATAGCTCCACTTTGAATGCATTTTTGAGTCCAAATGGGTCGGAATCTGGATAGACTTATTTCAAGGAGAAATGTTCTCCTATCAGTCTAGTTTAAGTGGAAATTTGAATCACTAATTGGGGATGGAGTTGATGGCCAAGAGTACAAATACAATACGGGCTCCGAGAAAATCGACAGCATCTCTCGGACACACCCCATGCCCTTAGACAGAATTAACCCGAGTGGTGAGAAAAACCCTACCTCAAATGGCGCGGATTTCACGACACTGACCTTTTCTGGCCATGAAAACCCGAACCTTGTACCTTGGCAGACCGGGTATTCTGTATTCACGCGTAGCCCTCGCCGCATAGATCGCCTTTTAATTTCATCGCCGAGTTCCAATCGACTAATCTCGTGAATCGAAGAGAGAAGCTCGGGCTTTCTCTCTCCCTCTCTCTCTCTCTATATCTGGATTAGACCAAAAATGAGAGATTTTGGGTGTTAGATTTTTGGGGTTATTTATACATGAGACATGTGGCTCACATCGTACACGTGTCAATGCTTCCTTCTAGCTGAGCCATTCTAATAATGATTTCGTCCCTGGTTTCAATTTCATCTATCTTAAGTGGACATTCTTTAAATATTTAATATTTTTTGGGAATTTTCTAAAAATATCATTTTCGGGATCCACTCGACGCCCATTGCCTCGAATTTCTAAAACCGACCGCCTGTAATCCAATCCAAATCTCGACCGGGTAACTAGATTTCGCGAGAGGAATTCAATAAGAAGTCCGTTTCGTCATCCTGTATCTAAAATTCTCGATTTTTCAGGGCAAATTAATGCTTTGCCATTTTTAAGAAAATTGCATTTTCACCCTTAACATAATTCTCTGCTTAACTATTTCAAATTTTCTGACTCATAATACATTATTAGGAACATTTTTTTTTAATTTTCTGAGGCTTGTTTTTTGAAAATTACTATTCATTTGATTGTTTCCACAAATACCTAATCGATCGAAACGAAATTTACTATTCATGAAAACTCGGGAATTTGTGTGGTCTACATGTAGATATCCAAACCAAGCAGATAACCTATTTTGATTGGTGATAAATCGTATGTTCGTCACAGAGATAGCCACCAATTCTAAATTCATAAAATTTGTGTCTAAAAGGATTTGAACCTAATAGTCAGTCAGTTCATTATTTGGATGCAGGGACATCCAAAAACTGTTTAGGACAACCTATTTGGATTTAGGATAAATATGTATGTTTGGCTGCAGAGATAGCCATCGAATTCTAAATTCATAAAATTTGTGTTTAAAGGGATTTGAACCTAATACCTTATAGTCTTAATATAAGTCATCTACCACCAGGCTATGTGTGAAATTTATTAGTTTTACATTGGTTTTCTCTATAGAGATTGATGGCTATTAACAAAATTTATGAAAAGGGTTGCCGACTTCAATTAAACACACAAGTATTTGAACTTAATCGACACACACTCTACTAATTAAATTTATTATGATTATTTGTATGTGTATAGTTTTATATACAAAATTAATCGAATTTATTAATCTTATTTGCTTAAATCATAAAAGCTTTTGTAATAATGTTCAGCGACGATATAATAAATTAATTAGGAAATAGCCACAACATTCTTAATTAGCTAAAAATTATATATTAAGTTTTAAGATCACATTTGATTACATTAATTCTAATTAATCATATAATGGTAACCGTGAAACCTCGAATAATGCAAACGATAGAATATCGTCACAGACGGACGGTAAGTCTAGAATTTTCTCTAGACCTCAAGTGACGACGTTAGCTACTGCTGAATTCGCCTCGCAAATCTGCGTGACGCCATCAAATTTCGTCAATCTAAACAAGCCAATTTTTACTTATTTCAAGACGCTTCAACGTAATTGTAGAAATGACACATGACATGATAGGCGTGTGCCATGTAATTAGAGTGTGGCACGTACATGGGTGGGCCAAGTGTCATGCTCAAACCGTGCATGACATGGTGATGAGGTTGTTGCATGGAAAACATGGCATTGGCTTAACATGTTAAGGTGGTCGAATTAGTGTCCTACACCTAACTCAAACCAAACTAAGTGGAAGGAGATCATCAGGGTAGAGAAGGAAGAAGGAAAGAAAGAAAAGAAAGAAAGAGAAAGAAAATAAGAAAGGAAGAAAGAAAGGAAGGAAAGAGGATGAGTCGTCTACACTCCAACAGCAAAGTCTTCTCCTACGGGATAGCTCGCTTAGTGCCATTCAATGGCCATCGAGCTTAGCCCCAACATGGGGGTTATTCAAAACAGCTTGGGGACAAACTATGGTGTGTTTTCGGGCACTTTTGATGCCTAAACTCGTAGTTTCGTGCGGTGCTGAACTCCGCGAGTACATGTATGGTAAGGCCGGATTTCAGGTGTTGGCCGTTTGTTTAGAAAACTCGAAAATTTCCACAGTATGTGTGATATTATTGTTTGAATAACATGCGCATTTTGGTGAAAAATATTCATTCAGATGTCGCTTTTTTGAATCGTAACTGATGTTCTTTTTCCTTGTTTGATTACATGGAATTTTCTCAGTTTTAAGACTAAAATCTAGTTTCGGGTGTGTTATCGCTACATGTCGAATTTTCTAGTTAAAGATTGAAAAAAAAATCCGGGGCCATGTGTTATTGCTTGAATGAAAAACATGCAGAATTTTATGGGTTTTAAGACTGAAAAATCTAGTTTGATGTGTTATTGCTTGAATGAAAAACATGTAGAATTTTCTAGGTTTTAAAACTGAAAATCCAGCTTGGGCGTGTTATTGTCAATGAAAACATGCACTTTCGGGTCAGAAGACTAAAAATCCAAATTTTTGGTGTGTTATTGTTTACATGTAGAATTTTCTGGGTATTAAAACTGAAAAAAACAAAAAAACAAATATAGTTTGGTGTGTTATTGCTTGAATGAAACATGCACTTTCTCGTCTTAAAACTAAAAATCCGCTTTGGTGTGATATCATGGAATGAAAACATGCGTAATTTTCTCGGGTTTAGCACCAAAATCCAATTTGGTATGTTATCGCTACATGTAGAATTTTCTCGTCGTAAGACCTAAAAAATCCAGCTTTAGTGTGTTATTGCTTCGAATGAAAAACATGCAAAATTTTGGTTTTAAGACTCGAAAATCCAATTTGGTGTTTCATCGCTATACGCAGTAATTTTCTGGGTCAGTAAGACTAAATCGTCAGATAACATGTAAATTTTGTGGGAAAGCGGTGTTATTAGTGCATGTAGTTTTCTGAGTTGGAGATATGGGAAACCTGGGCCAGATGATTAATTGTCAATAACATGCGCATTTTGGTGTGAAAAATACTAATGGCATGTCAAGTCAATTGTAATGCGGGAAAATTTCAAGTTTGTGTTCATTTTCCTTGTTTGATTACATGTAGTTTATGTGTGAAAATGGTAGTAAAACATGTCGCTTTTTCTCGTTAGAAAGTCGAAAGAAAATCCGCTTATATGTTTATCTCTCGGGTCGATAACATGTAAATAGGGAGTTGCACCAGCCAAGCTACCGCCTCTGGGCCCGTCGCTCGAAAAAGCCTGCACGGCCCGCCGTGGAACTACAAATGAGCCGAAACTGAGCCTTTAATTTCAGCCGATAAATCTCAGTTCTACAAGCAGTTAAAAATCTGCCAGCCACCGGATCCATCCGGCCGGGCCGAACGAGGCTTCGCTACTGGCCTCCGACCGGCAGATCCGGTCTTCACCGGGCGCGATCCCGACCGGGCGTGCCGAGTGAAATGCCCAGTCATGTGTCCCTGACATCGGCGTAATGTATCCGCTTCAAATCCCAATTGACATGACGACAAACGCGCGAACTCACGGGTCAGCATGAGGCGTCAAGACGAAGACGGCCGGAGCTCGAGAGAATCCCACGCCGTCGGCCGGGGACTCGCACTCGTATCTCCGTGATTCGCTCTGGTGAGGTGGAAATGGTACCACGATAGAGCCAAGGTGTCACACAGATGTTCCAATGCGATACGCTAAGAAGCGCTACAGCGACGTTTAAGGACATGGATGTCGGTGGCGACCTAATCGGTACGACCTACAACTCGTGTACAAGAATCCGATTACAAATATGAGGCTATCGCTCCCGTGGAAATTATAGAGGTCGGGCGGCCATGATTAGACAAGGTTTGCCGATTCAGTATCAGGGCAAATGCACCCAATCTATTGGATACGATCAATTCAGCTCGATGAACCAGGATCCAATCTCAAATCCGGGTACGGACCCTTCGATGGCTGGTAATCGGACTAACCTAGCCGCATCTGTGTGTGGGTATGGGCAAAGGCATCAAGGGTGATCGTGGGGTGGGGTTTCATGAGGAAACAAGGAGCCAGATCCGGGACCGCTTTAATAGACGGCGGTAACGCCCGGAGTGCGCCACCGCTACCGGCCGGGTATGGTACTGGGCGACCGCTCGGTTACGGGCGCAGATTCGGACTCACCAAAGCAGAGCAGCTATGGGTCTGAAATTAATCAGCGCGCGTTTCTGGTAGTCGTGGAGGGTGGTGGCCAACTAACCATAAAAGTGCCAAAGATATTGCCAAATAGTTTATGTTGTTACTAATGAGTCTGTCGCATCTTTGGCTGATATTATTTCTTTTATTTGTATAATTGATTAAAACCAATCATGTTTCTTATTCAATGATTTCAGTATCTTATTTCTCTCACTCTACAATTTCTACTGTTTTTTTAATTCTATTTCACTTTTTAATATAACAAGCTTCAGAGCAAGGAATTCTCAAGGCATCCGTAAAGGGAAACAAATGTCAAGGAGGTATTTTAACAACTTTAAAGATCAATCGCTAAATCAACTAAGGTAAAACAAACCTACAGAAAATTATTTTAATTGATGTATTTGTTATCGACACTATCATAAAAGTTAAAAGTATATGGATCGAAGCCAGGATTGATTACAATACAAACTTGTATAGGCTCAGAATGGGCTGAGCTCGAGGTTGCTCGAGCTCGTTTCCATATGGAAAACGAGCCTAACGAGCTCAAGCCAAGCTTTTTTTTTTAAATCAAGCCAAGCTTGGAGCCCGATTTTAACTTCGCTCAAAAGCTCGGCTCTGCTCGAGCTCGCCATAAATTCAATGCCTAGCTCAAATGTGTTCAAAGCTCCTACCAAGCACGTACCCTACATGTAAATTCCGTGGGAAAATAAGGTTGGTACAAAGGTTTTCTCGAGCTGTAGATAAGGAAAAAAAAAAACCCAGCTTGCATGATTAATTCTTTGCTTGAATAATACAGTTTTTATGGAGTAATATTGGTTTACGACGCATGAAATAAGTAAATAATATGCAAGAATATCGCATTTCACGCCAGCACGGGACATCATGTATATCTAGCCATGAAAGGCACGACATGACTTTGAACAAGTAGTTTTTATCAGATGGTTGTCCAAAAAAATATTATCGGAGTATGTCTTACACAGTACTATCAAAGTCTGTCCAAATGAAATATATCGAAGGGTTATCCACAGTACTATTAGAGTCTGTCCAAATGAAATATATCGGAGGGTTATCCACAACATTATCGGAGTATGTCCAAATGAATATATATCGGAGGGTTGTCTACAATACTATCAGAGTCTGTCCAAATGAAAACATCGGAGGGTTGTCCACGCACTATCTGAAATCACAAAATGAAATATATCTGAGGGTCGCCCACAAAGATTATCTGAAGTCTCGTCTAAACGAAATATATATATATATATATATATATAGTTATATATATATATATATATATATATATATATATATATATATATATATATATATATATATATATATCGTAAGGGTTGTCCATAGTACTACGGAGTTTGTCTAAATGAAAATATTCCGAGGGGTTGTCCAACATTTTATCGTAGTCTCGTCTAACAAACCTTTTCATGAGAACTAAAAAACAAAACCTTTTTTGTTTTAGAAATAATTTTCATATACGGCAAAAAAAAAAATGCAAAGTAGGAGCCTATGAGGACTCGAGGCACAACACTATAAGTGACACTATGTAGAAATCATGAGATTACTCTTGAATGGGTATGAATTTCCGTGAACACAGACGTACGTGCACTTAGTGAGGTGTACCGTAGAGATTTTCTCCCGCTAGGCTTTGCCTACTCCATCATGGAAAATCATTTTGTGCACTGAGGTGTTAATCGAAACGAAACAGTCCAAGAAATTAGTCGAGAAAAAGGCCGTATTGGCTTTGTTCAGATCCCGTAAATTTCGGGGTAGAAAAACCCGCCGTTTATGTAAAAAGAATAGAGTTGTAATTAAACTCATTTTGTATAAGAAATGCAGTTTTGGTAAGGTTTCATATGCCTTTGTAATAAAAAAGTTGTTTTATATTGAATTTGCGACGTATAAAAAAAAATTACCCCGGGAATCAAGTCATAGCTATATCGAATAGCATACGAATACCTGGGTGGAGCTCTGGGTGTGGGATCCATTTACTGGTCTTGATACCAGCTTCACAACTCAGGTACTAGAATCTAGGCATAAGGAATGCCCAAGACTCGACAAGCACTGTTTAGACTATACACACACTATGCATAATTGATTGAATTGATGTGTGTGATCTGTGCTTGATTTTGTGAACTTTGTATGATAAATTGTTTGATGAACACTAGAGTTAGAGAACATAACCTTAGGGGTTTGGAAAACATACTAAACATGATAATTTGAAATTAATTTAAATTAAACAGTGATTAGTGGTTGGCAAGTGCACCACTAATAATGAAAAAAAAAAAAAAAATCTTAAGTTGTCATTTGACTTGTGTAAATGGAAAAAAAATCGAGGACGAGGACGCAGGGGTCGCCCATGGGGCACACCACCTATTTTTGATCAATGTGCCTGCGGAGGTCGGGTGTCAGAATGCCGCTATCAGACAAAGCAAGGTAAGGTCATGGAGGACCGAAAATTTGTGGGTTTACTAAGACATCATCCTCCTCGATTGCATGGGAGGAGGGGACTCTAAGGGTCGACAACCTCGCTACTCCGAGTGTGATTTATGTGAGGAGTATCTTATTCTGGATGCTACAGCAAAGGAAGGAGAGTCAACCTTCTTCTAAATTTCAGAAGAAGCAAAGACTCTGCTTTCTCACACGGATCTCAAGGATGTGGCCACGGCCACCAGGTCAAGGCCAAGGTTAATCATCCGTGGGGACACTCAGGCTCCTAGCCAACAAAGGCGCAGAGCGTGTTTCCATTGTCACCAGCTTGGATACTTTAAACGGGATTGCCCTTAGAGGCAAGGATCCCGGAAATACGGGACATCATAGTCCCAATCATCAGTGGGACATGCACAAACACAGTTTGTTCCTCTCACTCCCAAGATGGGCCAAGGGAACCGGTAGCAATTCCTCCTGTGGTGCTACACTGGCACCTACTAATTTGTAGATCGACCCACATGGACCAGACATGGGTCGAGGTCAAGCGGCGTGGCTCACGCTCGACTTCTAAATGCATCGGTGTATGATATACCATCGCCACGCCCCAGCACAAGAGACGGATTGTCCTCGTGGGGAAGGATCTCGTGGTACCACGTCGGGCTTGGCCGATCAGCCTAGTATACAGGCACGCTTTGATACTGCACTTTGACGAGATTATCGTTTGATTCTGGTGCTTCATATTCATGCTTATCGTTGCATCATGTGTAAAGGTCATTGTAATAAACCTTAGAAAAAGTCGTTGTATATGAGTTTCCCTCCCTGTGATTGTGCGAGGGTCGGGTAAGATACGTGGGGGTTACGAAGCCAGTGGATCCCGTGATTCTACTCATAGTGGACCCCGAGGCCCGCGACATGTCAAAATTCGACGCCTTCCTTAGACGGACTAGCCGACGGAACACGAGTCACACCGATCATGTAGTGTAGAGAGAGTTACCACCTACACGTAGATGGCACTCGTGGTTACGCTTCAGGGGATAAGCACGATAAGCCACTGATCGCAATACCCGTGATGGCACCCCATGAGACTCTCTATGGGAGGCCATGCCATCAATCGATATCGATGTAGCGGAGAGAGCCCACTCCGTCCGTAGACCGACATTAGAGACGCCGTGGAAGGTGGGTGGTCCGACAACGTCTTCTCACGACTCAGAGCCGACAGAAGAGTTACACCGACGGGAGGCGACGATCTCTAGAGTTTGGAGGTGTGGGTGATCACGCCTTCAAGGTGATCAAGAGAGGAGGTCGCCTGCAAACGAGGGAAGCCGTCATTGCTGCATATCAGCCCGAGTCTCGAGAGGGTGGGCACAAGCATTACCCATTACAGACCGCTTAAGCGACAGTGTCCACGGTGGGTGTTCCATGTCTCCATGTTCCCGTGAGGTATACCCGCATCCGGAAATTTCGCGTAGCGGGATCGGGGGAGAGCTCGCTATCGATGCGCATGAGACCTTCGAGAGCGGACCTCGCGGCGTATTTTGATAGTAGCCGAGATCAAAGTTTTACATGCAAGATTGTGGAGGCTAGCAGTTGCAAGTTGCGGGGCAACACCGAGAGTCGAGGAGGCAAATACGGGAACGTGAGGACACGATGCATACCAGATATCCTTTCCTCTGAGATGGAGGTACGTGGTTTTACTATAAATGATAAATGATCACGTATATGCATGTGATAAGGTGTATATGTGTGAATTTCGGGACGAAATTCTCAAGAGGGGAAGATGAATGTGAAAATCGAATAATGCAAACGACATAGACTTTTATCACAAGACGGACTGTGTTCAGAATTTTCTCTGCACTCCTGATGACAACGAGCCACCGTTGAATTTGTTTCGCGAAATCTAGATACGCCGTCAAATTTCGTTGAATTCCGAGACAATAAGAATTTCACGTATTTCGAGGCATTTGGATGAATTAGAGAGTGGCACATGGCATGATAGTGCAGCTATGTGGCACTAGAGTGGGATTGTCACTCGCATAAGTGGCATGTCATGCCCTCAAACCATGCATGATAATGGGCGATTTATGGCATCGTGAAACTTTAAAAAATTCAATTTTTCTGAAAAAGGGTAAACGGTAATTTCGTTGAAAATCAGAAATTCTCTAGATCTCGGATGACGAAACGGATTGCGCTGCTAAATTGCCCTCTGAATCTAGTGACCTTAAAAGTTTCACAAATTCTAAGATAAGTGGAATATTTTACGATTTTTCGCGATAAGTCGTCAAGATTTTCATGGATCTAGATTTTACTAAAATCTCTGGTCGAAATGATCTGGGCTAAGTTCATTTAAAATAAAGTGAACTGAAAAGAAATAAATTTTTTTGGGATAGAACGATCCGACGAAGCAATATGAATCAAGTATTCAAAATAATAATAATAATAATAAATAAATAATAAAAAAAAAACATAAAAGTCAAAAGGAAAGGCAAACGGACAGAAGGGGGTGAGAAGAGCGTGGGAGGGAGAGAATTTTATTTTTTTTATTTCCTTTTCGCTTATTTCGGGATTCTAAGTTTTCATCGGATCAAGGCAAAGTTGATCTACGCGATGCAGCCTACGCGCGACACCAAAATTCGAGTTTGCCAAACTCCACAGGTAGGAATTTTCCTACTTGTGTTATTTCTTTCTAGCCTACGTGCTATTTAATGGTTCGACTGGCTTTGTGAGGTCGTGAATGTAGTAAATTTCTACCAAATTCTTGGGATCGAAAAGGTGAACTTTTAGGAATTTTCTGACTATTTTCGACAAGATGGCTTAATTTCTGGACTGCTTTTCTGACAGCCGGGTTTGATTTTCAGACTGCTTTTAAACAACATGAAAAGAATTTTCTGACTATTTTCAGCAAATTTTTAATTGTGTCGAGGTTTGGTTTTGCTCTCGGATCGATGTCTTAAGCCAGGTGTGTTTGGTATCACAATATTCTGATGAATCGTGAAGGGACCAAGAGGTGGCCTATTTTATATGGGTCCGAGATTCGGGGCTATTTTCAGGTGTTATTACTAGAAAATGAATAACGGAATAAGAACATGAATAGTGACATGAAATTATTTTTCAGGTGAAAAATGTGTGTATGGTCGAAAGGATTCAGAATGAATTACTTCGTGTTTGTTAATTAAATTTTGTACGTGGAGCTAATTTTGTGTAATTGATTATGAATTTGAGATAACATGTTTTATATGATGACTACATTATATATGTATGTGAATATATTAGCATGAATGTGTCGAATTGGACATCATGCATTCCGGCTATGCAATGTGGCAACCTAGAAATTAGGTGTGAGTATAACAGATCGATACTGTGTTGGGTGTTTGATGTGGTGGCTCGAGCACACGGTTATGGATCAACAACGCTAGTGGTGTTGATTAGCTGGGTTTGATTAATAGGACAACGTCCAAAATGAGTCGCACTGGTTAAGAAAATGGAAATGACTCATTGCATTTCATATGCACTCAAGCACCCTAGAACAATAGAGTGAGTGTATGAGGTGGTTTTCGAGAGAATTGTCTTTGGTGGTCAGACTAATAATATTATTTATCTAAAGGCCCACTACAACATCTAGGTCATTCATATAATATCAATCGCTCTGAGTTCGGGCCTAATTGATATACATCTGAGGGTTTGCTCATATAATATCAATCGCCTGAGTCCGCCCAATTGATATACACTCCGAGGGTTGTCCACAAAATAGATTATCTGAGTCCGCCCACTATTTATATCTTCCGAGGGTCAGTTCACGGTTAAAAAACAAATACCTTGTTTGAATGGTTTTCATTCGCGGCGTATCGCATACTCGAGGAGTCGCGAGAACTCAAGCTGCATGGGTGTAAGAGACCCGCGATATCATAGTTCCAGAAGGGTGTAAGACCTCACGATCACCCGGAAGTTATGTTACTCCAAAGAAGACACACGGGTCAGCGTTTATCACATAGACTTCGGTCAGGTGGATAGGAGCTCCGGATTGACTCGGGATCGGTTGCACATCGACACTTGCATCGGGTAACTAGTCGCGAGGCTCGACACTGGGTCATCAGGTATCAGCGACGCTCGTCACGCTCGGGCGTATGCGGATGTGAGACTAGCCTGAGTGACTGGGATATATTACTCCAATGACATATCAGTGATGGAGCGGGCGAGAGCCTCTGCACATGGGGCATGTGGTGAGTCGAGTCTCATCTACGGCATGTGAAGACCGTGTAGACACGCGTACGCCAGACTGACGTGTGTTTACCATGCACTCATCAGATGTGCACTTAGGTGGGGGAGAAATTCTTGTAGGAGATTATCACTACCGGGCTTTGCTCACCCCGTCATGGGACCCCTTCTCGTGCATGTGTCGTGTAGACTACACCCGCATTCTCGATCGAGATATATGAAGAAAGCCGACTTACATTAGATAACATGTACAGGGAATGTGGAAATTTTAATATATACTCAGAGCAAAGAGTAATTTATTAACTCTTGAACTATTGTAGATATGATGGATTCAGATATATTTTGTGAGTATTGATGCAGGCCCAAGTGGCCATTATATTACTCGCATGTGCACTGCGGTGTGGGTCATCGAACTGCTTTGACATGTTTTACTCGGGGTGTAGCCCCCCGTACAAAGGAGACTCGCCCGACACTGCGGAATGCTCTGCAGGTTACCCGACATCCACGAGTATTCTGCTTGTTGACGGGTTGTCAAGGGACACCCCGGTTTTGGGGCCACAAGCATAGATGGAAAACACATATATCGCTCGCTTACGTGTCAAGGTGGTCGAATTGGGGGTGTCCTACACCTAACTCAACCAAACTAAGTGGAAGGGGAGACTGCCCGTGGGCAGAAGGAAGGAAGGAAAGAAAGAAAAGAAAGAAAGAAAGAAAATAAGAAAGGAAGAAAGAAAGGAAGGAAAAGAGGATGAGTCAGGTCTCGCACCCAACAGTAGTTCTTCCTCTACTTGGGATACTTTTGTTTAAAATATTCAATGGCCATGGAGCTTTTAGCCCCAACATGGGGTTATTCAAAACAAATAGGACAAACTGTGGTGTGTTTGGCACTTTGATGCCTAAACCGTAGTTTTCGTGTAGGTTGAACTCCGCTGAAAGTACATGTATGGTATGTCGGATTTTTGTAGTTGATGTTCTGCTTGTAAAACTGAAAAATTTCTAGTTTGCAATGCAGGATATTATTATTGTTTGAATAACATGCATTTTGGTGTGAAAATACTCATTTGCATGTCAAGCTGAACTCAGAATCGAAAAATTTCAGTTTGCATGTTCATTTTCCTTGTTTGATTACATGCATAATTTTTTTAGGTTTTAAGACTGAAAAATCCAGTTTGGTGTGTTATTGCTTACATGCTAAATTTTCTGGGTTGTAAGACTGAAAAAAAAAAAATCCAGTTTGGTGTGTTATTGCTTGAATGAAAAACATGCAGAATTTTATGGGTTTTAAGACTGAAAAATCTAGTTTGGTGTGTTATTGCTTGAATGAAAAACATACAAAATTTTGATCAGAAGATCGAAAAATCCGCTTTTAGTGTGTTATCGCATGTGTAATTTTTTCGCTGTAAGACTGAAAAGAAAAAAAATCTAGTTTGGTATGTTATTGCTTGAATGAAAAACATACAAAATTTTCTGAGTTTTAAGACTGAAAAATCCAGTTTGGTGTGTTATTTCTTGAATGAAAAATATGCAGAATTTTCTGGGTTTTAAAACTGAAAAATCAAGTTTGGCGTGTTATTGCTTGAATGAAAACATGTTGCAAGACTGAAACGTTGATAACATGTAAATTATGTGGGAAAACGACTTTATTAGTGCATGCAGTTTTCTGAGCTGAAGATATGGAAAAAAAAACCTAGTTTGCATGATTAATTCTTGCTTGAATAACATGCAGATTTTGGTGTGAGAAATACTTATTTCGCGATGTCAGGTTCGAATCAGAATCGAAAAAATTCCAGCTTGTATGTTCATTTTCCTTTTGTTTGATTACATGCAACTTGTGTGAAAAATGGTAGTACGCATGTTGTTTTTCTCGTTAGAAAGCCGAAAGAAAATCCAATATATGTTTATTCCTTAGTTACAACATGTTACCCCAGGAAAACAAAGGTTATTAGCGACGCAATTTTTCGAGTCGAGATACGGAAAAAAAAAAACCTAGTTTGCATGATTAATTCTTGTTTGAATAACATGCGCTTTTATGGGAGCAATATCGGCCATACATGAAATAAGTAAATAATATGCAAAGAGTACTCATGCTTCACGTACGGGACATCGTATATCTAAAAGAAAGTAACGGCTACGACTTTGAACAAGTAGTTTTTCTCAGATGGTCATTCAACAAAATATTATCGTAGTATGTCTTCTACACAAGACTACTGAGTCACCCAAATGAAATATATCTGAGGGTTATCCACAAGACTATAGGAGTCTGCTCAAATGAAATATATCTGAGGGTTGTCCACACCATTATCAAGTCTCATCCAAATGATTAAAAAATATATATATATATATATATATATATATATATATATATATATATATATATATATATATATATATATATATATATATATTGATATATCGAGGGTCAGCCCACAATACTATCGAGTCTGCTCAAATGAAAATATTTGAGGGTTGTCCACAAGACTTATCGTAGTCATTCAAATGAAATATATCGGAGGGTTGTCCACAAGATTATCTGAGTTCCATTCAATGAAAATATATATATATATATATATATATATATATTTTTTTTTTTTTTTTTGGAGGGTTGTCCACATTACTATCTAGAGTCTATCTAAATGAAACATATCTCCGAGGGTTATCCATAGTACTATCTGAGTCCGGTCCAAAATGAAAATATCTGAGGGTCATTCCAACATTTATCGGGAGTTTGTTCAATCTTAACTCATGAGAACTAAAAACAAAAACCTTTGTTTTAGAACAATTTTCATACGAAAAAAAAACGTACGCACGGCGGAGCCTGAGACTCGAGGCATGAGGCAATTGACAAGTGACCTCATGTAGAAATCTCGCATATTTTTTACTACCGAGTATGAATTTCAGAACATGGTATCAGAGATGTGCACTTAGGTGGGGTACGTAGGGAGATTTTCTCCCGAGCTATTTCTCACCTGCCGCGAAAAATCATTTTTTCAGGTATCGAGGAAAATCTTAAACGAACAAGTCTAAGAAATTAGTTGAGAAAAAGGCCACCCTGGCTTTGTTCTCAGATCCCGTAAATTTTGTAGAAAAACCTAGTTTCGTTATGTAAAAAGAACAGTTGTAATTAAACTCTTTTGTATAAGAAATGCAAGCTCGTAAGGTTTCACTAGGTTTCATATGCCCTTGTAATAAAATGGTTTTTATACCGAATTTGCGGCGTATTAAAAAAAAAAAAAAAAAAAAAGACCCCCGGGAATTGGGGCATCACAAAATCTCATCCTACTAGAATTTTTCTTATATTTTGTATGGTTAATTAGGATGAGATATCGAATTATATTTTCTAATTTTCCCACAGGGATTAGGAAAAGGAACATGATTTGATAGTTTTATCATAAGATTCTTTAAGTCTAAATGAATAAGACTTTAGCCCACAGACAAGTTTTATGTCACTAGATTTATGATTTAAAAGCTTGATTTACATTGGTAAAACATGATATTGTATTTGCCTCAATCCTATTAATACATGTATATTTAAAATATTGCGCTTATTCAACCCTTAACATTTATGATTTAAGTGTGATATTCCCCAACTAAGGGGTGATAAACTATAAGGTATGGAAGGAGAGAATTCCTTCGCATTCGATGGATGGATATCGACCGCGCTATAAGGAAAGACAACCCTATTATCGAAACCAACACTAAGCCGTCATCTTATGATAAGTGGAGAGGTCCACCGCCTCTCCATTTATTGCTCATAGTACCAAGATATCCACAGATTCAAGTGTCCATGAAAGCAATTGATAAAGTCAAACCACTTCTGAAAGCCATCGATGAACAGTTTGTAACTTCTGACAAAGCTCTTGCTAATACCTTAATTATGCAATTTTCATCCAAAAAAGCTTACCAGGATAACAGGAGTGCATGATCATATCATGCGATGTGAGGATATACGCTCAACTTTCTAAGTCATTAGTTACCATGTCGACACTTTCCTTGCTCATTATATATTGAACACTCCGCCCCAATAATAGAAGTCCTTCTAAAATCTCTTACAACACACATAAGGATAAATGGTCAATTAATGAATTGTTGACCATGTGTGTGCAAGAAGAGGGAAGGTTAATGATGGAAGAGGGCGAAAATGTTAACTTGACCACTTTTGGAAAGAAAAGAAAGGATCAAGCTAAAAGAAAGGGAAAGATTCCTGTTCAACCAGGCATAAAGAAGGAGTTAAAGTTTTTTTTTCTGTAAGAAGAAGGGACACATGAAGAATGATTGCTCAAAATTTAAGATATGGCTTGATAAGAAATGTATTCAATTTTCTTTTGTCTGTTATGAATCTAATATGGTTAATGTTAATCATAACACAAAGCGGATTGATTCTGGTTCTACAATTTATGTTTCAAATACCTTACAAGGTATGCAAAACCTAAGGAAGCCAATGGGAAGTGAACAATGCATCTATTTCAGCACAGCATGAGTTCACATGGTTTATTAAGACTGTGAGCCTGTATTACAAATCTGCCATTTTAGAATTGAAAAGACATTTTATGTTCCAAGTTTCTCTATAAATTTAATTTAAATTTCCAAGACTCAGACTCAGATTTTCCTTCGCCTTTTCAAATTGGAGTCACTATCCACAAATCTAAAGTTATCGGTTATGGTACATCGTCGATGGTCTTTTCCATATTCAAGCATAAAATGATTTTTACTTATAATTCTATGCATGTTACTGCTGGATTAAAAAGATGTGTTATGAATGAGGAATCTTCTATGTTATGGCACCGAAAATTGGGACACATCTCCATTGAAAGAATAAAGAAATTGGTTAATGATGGGGTACTTATGTCATGCCCCAAAACCACTACAGGGCGTGACGATCATTTCACACCTTAAGCCCGAGGGTTCAAAGTGGAAACAACTCAAAGCATTCACATTGTAACTGGAATTTTACCAATTACCAAATATCATGTTCAGAGTAGTACAACCAAATTCTAAATCCAAATACTCAACTTTTAAGAAACCAATACATCAACCCAAGCATACTTATCCAAATAACTCCAAACTCAAATATTCCAAACAGAAACTAAACTTTAACATCTAAACAATGTCCCAAGAGAAGTTTAAACAAATATTCTAATAAAACCATTTTCCCGTCCTAACCGTCACTCCTCGCCCGAACTAAGGGTACCTGAAAATTTTAAAAGAATAAAGGGTGAGCTCAAAGCCCAATAAGGTACACTAATACAATTTCATGGATCAAAAGTTTCTAATATACTTCCCATTAGAGATATAGAACAATAATTTTCTTATAAAATACGAGTTTAAACATTCTAATACAAACGAAAGCATTTCACATCAATTCCAAATCAAACATTCAAACATATTTCTCCCGATTACCAACAACAAATGGTGCCTAGTTTGTGGGACTTACAAGTGGGTGGCTAGCCTCAAATTGTTCTTTTTTAAGGTGGATGGAACCAAACACTACTAAGACTTCAAGAACTCCTAACCAAATCCCTGTGAGGCCGTATTCAAATCAATTCATTCCTCACCAAGAAAATGTAAAGTCAACTATTATATCCCGTTGACAAGGGCCAAATATAATTAGAGTTTTTTTTTTTTTTTTTTTTTTTGCATCAATTCAAATTTATCAAACAAAATATTATATCTCTCTAAAATTTTCTCTCACAAGCAAATAAAATTATCAAACATACTTTTCATGCAAACATGCATTTGGACCCATGCATAGAAAATATAATAACCTTTTTTCGTAAGCAATTAATTTTTTTTTTTTTACACAATTTGTCTTATTTCCTTACAATTATAATAAAAAATTATTAAATTTTTTTTTTTTTTGAAAATTTGTATTAATGTCCTTACCTCAAACGGCTCAAAAGCCTTGGAGAAAATAATTCGAAAGGCCTACTATTCACCTAACATAACACAAAAAAATAAATAACTATTATTATTACTTTAACTAATAGACTTGAGAGCCCTAAAATTTTTAGGTATTCAAATTAAACTTAATTTTTTTTTTCTAACCCAATGCACCTACGGCATAACCAACTTATTATTTTTCATAGCTTAGATATATTCTTCTAAAAATCTCAAATTTTCTATTTTCACCTATTGAACAATCTAAACTTATAATTTCAGTTTAACCCAAAAACAATTAAAATAAATTAATCCTAACTTCAATAGAATTCTTCCAAAATTTTAACTTAAAATGCATAACTAACTAATAGAAAAATTTTATTAAAAATATCTAATGTATTCAGAATTGACTAACAAATATAAAATATTGTTCCAAAGTCAGGATTTTACCTAAAAAAAAAGGTCCGAACTTCAAACTCGATACTCCAAACTCATGCCTACGCTCCAATTTTCTAATTGCCAGGTTTTTTTAGAATGGGAAAATAAGAAAATTTATTTATACTTTAGGGTTTTAAATTAAAGATATTTTTACTTCCTTAATTAATAAATTGATCCACCACTAATTTATAATTTACAATTTTACCTTTAACGAAATTCTGGGGTGCTACATCCTCCCCCCCTTAAATAAAAGTTTAGTCCTCTAAACTTGACATACCTGGGTCTTGAAAAAGGTATGGATGTTTTTCTTTCATCTCTTCCTCTAATTCCCAAGTGGCCGGTCACTATGATCGCCTCCATCGACCTTCTCTCACTAATCCTGACAAAAAATGTAAAGACGACGAGTACCTTACCCATCACGTCCACAATCTGAATGGGTACTTCATAAGTCAACTCCTCAAATCTGAAACAGTTCCAACCACAATATGAGAAGGATCAAAACATTTCCTCAACGCCTAAACGCGGAAAACATTATGAATCTTGTAGATAGGTCAGAGGCAAGGCCACTTTATACGCCAAAAGTGCCTACTTTCCAATATTTCAAATGGACCAACAAAGCGAGGACTAAGTTTTCCTTTTTCCCAAATCCGATCACGTACTTCATCTATGAAACTTAAGAAAAATGATCACCTACCCCAACCCAAACTTTTTCGCTCACGATTATCTACACATAACTCTTCCTCGCTTCACTTCAGCCGCTTTTAATCTTTCTTTAATCAAAGAAATCTTTTCTACAGTCAATTGCACAAGTTCAGGCCCTAAAAGTTTTCTTTCTCCAATATCATCCCAACAAACAAGAAATCGACATTTCCTACCATATAACCCCTCAAAAGGTGCCATCCCAATGCTAGCTTGAAAGCTATTATTATAGGCAAACTCTACTAAAGGTAAATGATCATCCCAATTGCCTTTGTGTCTAAAGTGCAAGCTCTCAACAAATCTTCCAAAACTTGTATTACCCTTCCGATCAATTTACTGGTTTGAGGATGAGCACATCAAAACTCAACTTAGTACCTAGCACCTTCTGTAGACTATGCCAAAATCTAGAAGTGAAACGAGAGTCTCTATCAAATACAATAGAAACAGGTACCCCATGAATTCTCACAATCTCCTTAACATACAACAAAGCCAAACGGTCCATAGAGAAGTTGACTTTCATTGGCAAGAAGTGAGCAGATTTTGTTAATCGACACAATCACCAAATAAAGATACATACTCCCCCAATGTTCTTGGTAGTCCCCGTTACAAAATCCACAATATGCTCCTACCTCCAATGTGAATGCGGGGCTGCGTTAATCCCGCTGGTCGTTGATGCTCAGCTTTCACTTGCTGGACACACCAAACATCGTTACAAATTGTGCTATATCTCTTCATAATTCCTTCCACCAATAATTATGTCTCAAATCTTTGCACATTTTCATCCCTCCCCGGATGACGGTAAGCCTAGAATGAATGGGCTTCTCCAAAGTTCCCTTCTCAAGTCTCCATCATTCGGGACAGAAAGTCTATCCCAACCCCAAAATCCCATCATTCAAAGAACAAATTCAGCTTACAACCCTTTTTGAATCCGATTAGTGCTCGTGTAAATTAAACCTATATTAGATAGGTTTGGAGTACTTTTGTGCATTAACTGTCATATAAACCACTCAAAGGTCATGTCATCTTAGGTACACTTATGCCATTCGGGAGCATGTTTTTGGTTGTTTGCAGACTGGCACTTCAGCTTCAACCACACAAATGATCAATCATGAGGTTAAAGTTAGTCTCACCATCAACAAGCCCAAAAAAATCAATGGAAAACAAAGGAAAAGTGGAGGAAAATGAGATGCGCTTGAAGACAGACGCAGGGCATGCAGAAACACAAACAGAATTTCGCAACCCGCTCAGAACCACCGCAATCCGGCTGACTTCAGAATCTCGTCGCAACCACCCGCAATCTAGCGAATTTCGCAACTAACTCGCAAACTGCTCGCACCAAAGACAAATTGCTAAATTGGCTAGCCAACTCAGAATCGTGCATCAAGTGGTCTGCTTCTCAACTAGTACTCCCGCTTAGCTTAGCTCACTCATTAGCGCACAAATCAACCTGCCAATTCAAAGCCTGCCAATTTCAAGCCATTGCCAAAATTCGCTAAACCTGCCAAATTCGGGCTAATTAGCGAAATTCTCCTCGTCGTAAATTCCAGCCTCATTATCCTCCTCAGAATTAATGCAACCGCCTTCCAAACTTGGTTTATTACCCAATCATTGGCCCTATAACTTAGCCTAGTTATTGTGGTTTTTAGTTTCATACCTCGAGGAGGCCTATAAATACCCCTGCGTTTTGTAACAAAGGAGGATAGAAGGTGAATACAAGTTTTCGTGATTTGTAAGTTATTTTTTACGCTGTAATAAATTGTTTTATTTTTGCTTTGCTTTATTTTCTCTTCTCTTCTTTCTTCTCTCTTTCTTTTCACTTTCCGGCTGCCAAACACATTCCTGAGATGACAACTCAAGAGATGCCAAGGTTTCCTTCTTGGAAGAGGAAGGAAGCTTAGTCAGTGGTGGGGCATATGCATGCTCGTCTCTCTTGTATTAAAAGTTACTGGTAGTGTATTTATGGTCTCTTATTCTCAAACATAGTTGCATAAATACGGGATGTTATCGATTCACTAATACTTCCGCTTTAGGAACATGTTCTTAGATGGTCTTTACGAGCCTCCGAGATAATGATTACATGTTAGTATTCTTCAAATTAAATATATCATTTCCTTATTATTTTGGCCAATACTCCATTATTACTTAGGTTCAAAGGTTCTGGTGAGATGCACCTGTGATTCTTTAGATATTCTTACTAGTCTCTCACTAATACTCTCCATACTTTAGGTTCAAAGGTTTCGGTGAGAGATGCGCCGTGATTCTTTAGATGGTCTTGACAATTTTTAGAAAATGATAAAGGAATGTTAGGTTTAAACAAAAGGAATATAACTTATCCCCGTGTTGACTCACATAGGAGGATAAAAACCTGAGGATACGTGGTTTGCCCTAAATTTTGTCAAGTTGGTGACCTAAATCTTCAAAGTTTAATTTCTTCACTTTAAATTTCAAGTGCACATTTCCGCTTTTGGTAATTTCCGCTTTAAAACTATTTACAAATTTTTGACACAAATCCAAAAAAGTCCAAATAGAAAGCCTTACCTTCATGCCCTATCAATGCAAACCATTTTTAAAGAAAACCTATCCTCGTAGAAACCGACTGGGGATCATATCATAGCATTAATGATCAAAGAAGAGGAACTTAGGTATATAAATACGTTGATTCAAATGCTACCGTGGCACGTAATCAAATGCACGCCGCTGTTTCGGATGGTGCCAAACTACTTGGCGGTAAGTCAAGAGTACTTTGTGATCCACATCACAAGTGAAGGTAACCTTTACCTCTTTCGCAACTCGGGCCATAGAACTCCGCATTTGCTTCATTTTTAACGACCGCTTTCGCCGCCATTCGCCGCTTTATTGTTGTTAGTTAATTTTAATCTTTTTGCGTTGTTTGTTGCTCTGGCTGCCTTTAATCAGGTAACAACCGTGGCATGCAACAAAGGGGATAGAGACACACTGTGCAGATTGTATAGATAAGTACACAATCGACCTAGCTAGTGAAGTCAAGCAGCAACCGATACCATGGATCCCTATACCGAGGAACAACAAAGTCAACCAGAACCCCTATGAATCCAAATGCATATAGAACCATGAGGGATCACATCCACCCTCCTAGAGTTAGTGCCCCATCCTCAGACACCCTCCGAAGATGTAGCAGCTGAGGCCTTATCTGGCACCCCTGCCCCCACATATCATGGTATGGAAAATGAAACCATACACACATCTTAGGGATTTTGAGGATGTATGCACTACCAAGGAAGGTATGATGGATATGGATTTGCTGAAACTAAAGGCATTTCCATCGAATCCCATGGCGTGGCCAAGATAAGGCTCCAACTCACGAGGCTTCAACCATTAGAAATCAATGAGTCACAGTCGAATTCTTGAAAAGTTCTTCGCTCATAAGACTAATAATTTGAAAAGTAAATTTATACCTTTGGCAACAGATGGTGAGAAGTTTTACTAAAGAATGGGAGAGATTTATGGAAACCATCAAAGGCATGTCCACACCATGGGTTTGACACATGGATGTCATAAGAACCCACTTCTATGGTGGTATGTCTCGCCATGAGGCTGAAACCATGTGGTGGAGACTTTTAAGCAAAACATCCCCGGATGAAGCCATGATTTTAACACGTGGGCCGAAACTTAAGGGTCGGGATGAGCTTAACCCAGAGAAACTGACAGATGAAACCACCACCAACCAGCGCGGATGGGCGTACCGCTCAAGACATGGAACGAGCTGTGATTTCAAATTCTAGCCGTGAAGGTGTGGAGCCGAAGGCAACAGTCTAAGAGGTATGCGCGATCAAAATCCCGCATGCCTAATCTGCACCAATTTTCAATCCTCGCACACCAATGCACAAGTCCTATGGCCCCCGCAAAGGAAGGCCTACGCCGTAATGTGCAAACACCGCAGACAATACAAGCCACAACAACTAATGCTCCATATGGTAATACCCACAATTCCACCGAGTGAATCACCCTAATCTAGTAATGGAGACCCAACCCCCCGCTTTATGTACCCAATGTGCTAAACCTCGCTATTTTTCCTCACAATACAACAACCAACATCCTCTTCCGCAGTAACAAGCCATATTGAATTCGAAGGTGGTAGGCAACTTGTCGAGAACAAAAGGAATTAATGCGCACTGGCACAAAGGATTGATAATTTAGAAAGTACATTGAATAAGAGAATAGATGGGCTGAGAGCAATCTCAACCTTAAAATTGATAACCTACGCATTCAATCACCAAGATCAACAAGTTCCTAAGTACAAGAGAATGGAAGGTTTCCCATCACAAATGCTCCAAACTTAAAGGAATTCATGAGATAGGATTATCCAACAATTCAGGAATGGATGAGGTAAAGGCCATAATCACCCTGAGAAGTGTGAAAAGAGGTCATTTCAACCTATGCCAAAACCTGTTAAAGAACCTAGGCAGGGAGAAGAATTGCAACCTGAGCCTATTCTCCTAGAGGAGGATTCAATGAAATACCGCATACCACCTCCATTTCCACAAGCACTTAGAGGAAAGAAGAAGGCAACTCATCAAGCAGGCATTCTTGAGGTTTTAAGGCAAGTGAAGGTTAACATACCTTTATTGGACCTAATCAGTCAAGTCCTCGCTTATGCAAAATTTTCAAAGATCTGCACACAATCAAAAGGGATTGTATCAGAAGAAGGCATTCACCGAACATGTCAAGAATCCAAAGCAAATACCTCGTTAAATACAAAGATCCCGATCTCGCCACCTCGGGCCAATACGCGGAATCGTATAGAAAGTCCTCGCTGATTTAGGAGCCAAGTGAACCTAATGCCGTATTTAGTATACATGTCAGTTTGTGAACTTAAACCTACTAACATCACACTCTCATTACCATAGATCTGAAAATCCCTTTGCGGGATAGTTGAGGATGTCCTAGTTAAGATAGACAAATTCTACTACTCAAGATTTTTTGTGGTACTTGAAGACCGAACCAATTAAGCAAGTGAACCCAATCATGTGCCAATCATCTTGGGGAAGACCATTTCACACCGCCAATGCAATAATAAATTGTTTAATGAGCCATGCAATTAACTTGGTAACATGACTACGGGAGTTGAATATCTTCATTCAACAACAAACATGAAGCCGCTAGAAATCAAAATCAAATAACTGATGAGGTTGCTTCGGGCCGATCGCAGTGTACAAAAGCAAAGCAAGGAAAAGCAAGGAGTGATCAAATTTCGGGAGAGCGAGCGAGACCGGGTTCGGGCTAACAACACCAATCGCAAGCCAATTGCTCGAATCCACAACCATTCCGCAGGAACAAATTCAACTTATGGCCACCCAACATCACGGACGCTGTGCCACCGCACGGGCTCGAGGAGATCATCCTCTCGACCCTCCCCAGTGAGCTACCGAACTTGAACCGTTCCTGTTTTCAAAAACCGGATTGCGCTTCACAAATTTTAATTTTTGTCTTATATTAGCGACTTCAATAAATACCAATTTTTCAAAATTTTTTAACTTAGCAATTTTTCCTTTTCTTTTATAATTTAACAGATATGAAAAAATAGTATGTTTCAAATACTAATCATAGTATTATAGTAAATTTGCTAACAATAATTTTTAATTATATTATTATTAATATTAGTAATTAATTTTTAAAGTTTTGAATGCAAGAAGACCATCTCAGTGAATTTCGCCTGAGTAGCGCAGCGCACTTTCCTGCCGCTGGATGTCTATTTAAGCCTATAGGGCTACCCAAATCACAATTTCACTTTCTCTCCCCTCCCAAAGACGCCCGAGGCCCCACCCATTGTCGAGCCATTTTCCTCCCGCCGCAACCTGGGTTCCTCGCATCCCAAGATCACGTCCCCGCATCCCGCACCCATCGTATCTCATCCTCGAGCTCCACTCGAGCGACACCCGTGAGCCCGACCGACACTTCTGGCCGAAGGTGGTTGCCTTAGTCGGTTAGCATCAAGCCTTCACCACACGCGCGACTGTGCCCTGCTTCATCACCCGCGGGCCCGTTCATTCGTGCCCCCGCCCTCAAAGATCCGCCATTTCCCCGAGCCTCACTGCTAGGTCTGGGTGGCCATTCCAAATGCACGCCGCTGAGCCCCGGTCTGGGCCATTGTTCAGGTGATTCAAGAGCCTCCGCAGAGCCTCCGTCTGCTGCAAAGGGCAACGCTTATATTTTCAAAGGAGTCGAGCCCTTCGGTATATCGGATATGGTTCGTGCTCGGGTGGGTCCGTCTTACGACCCTTGACGCAATACTTGACACCGATACCATCACATCCCTGAGGCCGTACGTGAGCCTGGGATTAGGCGTTACGAGACGGATGGATGGGGCTATCCTGCGCCGGAGGAGAGCTAGGAGGCAGGCCTTCCAAGCGGGCCGCGCCCGGACGAGCGAGTCATCATCTTCTATGGGCCGCCACCATCGCGGTCGCATCAGGCTGGCGGCGACACCTTCCTCCACGGCTGTCCGCACTTAGGCCTCGCGGATCGGGAGGCCCATGTTCGAGGACACCCATTCGGGAATGTTGAGCTACATGGCCAGGCCATTTCAGCGAGGAGTCGTACTATGGCGTTCCGGATTGATGGCCGACCCGGATACGAAGTGATGAGATTGATCGAGAGGTATTCGCTCATCTAGGCATTTATGACTCAGAGCGGTTTTACCTCCGCGGTATTGGCGAGTTCTACCACTCCACCCGACCTTCGGGATCACGAGATGGTCACTTGGAGATCCATTTCGGGATAGATGACCGCCGGTGTACCGATCCAGTGATTGGCCCCGACGGTGCGCGCCGCGTAGCAATCTTTGAGGATTCTGAATTGGGCCCACCCTCGCGAGAGGCGATGGTTGACAGCGGCCGAGGATGCTCTATTTGGTCAGTCCTTTATCGGGCCCGGCCTTCACACCGCCTCATATCTTTGATCATCGCCATCTGCTGCGCCTGCTTATTCCCTCTGCGGCATTATGTGCGAGGAGGAGGGACCTATCTTGGAGGCATTATGGATCTCAGGCGATTTAAGTTTTAGCCCATCATTTGGTGATGACGCCGCTCTTACGAGTTTGAGGGAGAAGGTCATAGAGAGGAACCTCGCGCGTGCGAGAAGAGCATACCACTTCTTATCACGAGGCTTCTTTCCTATGTTCTTGAAGCGGATGGGATTTCGGAGGAACTGGGATAGAGATGCGAAGACAGAGATGCCTACATGTGTGCTTCGATGGACCGGGTTATGGTATGCCGTCGTTTCCATATCGCCGGCGAGACTAGGAGAATACGGATCGGGAGGCGTGACCTGAAGTCCACTGCTCACGCACCAGAAAGTCTGGAAGAGTCCACTCCCGTTTCAGATCGTTCACCTCCATCTCGCTCACCTCCATCTCCCCCACACACTACTCCAGCCGCAGATCCTACAGATGCTCCCGGGCCTTCATATTCAGCACACCAGTCACCAGAGTATACACGTGTTAGCTCGAGGAGATGTATCGAGGATGGATGCGATTCGCACACTAGCAACACTCAGTACCAGATGCCAAAGACATGACCGCAGATCGCTCGAGCCGAGGCCACTGGGACGCTGCCATTCCATGCTTCACTGCATCATGACTCCACCGTCTTCCTCATGATCCTACCCCGAGAGAGTCGCCACCGATGCAGCCTCATTGATATCCCGGCGCCACCGCAAGAAGTTTCACCACCACCACCACAAAGAGTTGAGGTGGTTAGCCCTTTTCGATTTATGTATAGTTTCAAATTTTTTATCAACTCCGCCTACTAATTTGATTATGATTTTTGTATTGTCAAGTAGTAGGCAAAGTGATATGTTTTGTGTAACTGTTATGCATGTATTAAGCCATTTCGCTATATCAAAGCTACTCGATTATATATATATATTCGCCAGATATTGTGTTTACTCGTGTCCCCTAAGTGTACATACATGTGTTTTTCTTTTCAAACTACATAATTAAATTGTTTCAAATTGAACAATTGAATTGCTCAAATTCGAACAATTGAATTGCTTTAAATTGATAATTGAATCATCATATTTGTCACCTATATGCTAGAACAAATGCCATGCTTGAAACAATTTGTGTTCGGGCCACCTGCCCAAAGATGCTCAACTTGGAAATTTCCCTTTATGCTATTTTCCCCACACACTCGCACTCTAGATTGCTTCAATAGGTTAAATTTGTATGCCTCCTTCCACTTTGCAAAACCGGCCTTAGGCATGTTGACAACCTAGAATAGGTTTGAGTTACCAACAATTGAAGACCAATGTTGTCTTCTCCAAAAATAAAAGAAAAGAAAAGAGTTAAGAAAAAGAAGAATAAAATCGTGAAGTTTTGTTTTGAAACCCGAGCACGGTCCGAGGTGGCGATGAGCTTTTGAAACCCGATGCCTAAGCCTCATTGGTTGGGAGTCGATTTTGTGTTCGCTACATGGGTGGATAGGTAGAATTTAGCGAATTGTAGGTGCTTTGATTTTTCAAGCTACCAAGTCCGGTGAAGCCTCAGGAGTTAGTGGTCTTTGATCCTTTGGCTTGATGCCCTAAACCTTAATTGGTTGGGAGTCGCCGGTGGACTTCAAGCAGCATGGACTTGGTGAAGTCGGATTTTTAAGCATTGCATCCTACAATATAATTGAGAAAGCAAAGAGAAGTGTAACCAAACTCTATCTTAAATTGTTCAACGCTTTAAGGCCATGTCAATGCTAGGTCGGGAGGGAAACAAATTTGCATTTTATTGACTCAATCTAGATACAAATGAACCATTAGTGACTTAGGTGAAATCCAAGTTGAAAATCATGGAAACAAAGGTTGTTCTAAAATTGTTCTCTTATGGATTTTATTCGTATATAGAAGTTTTCAAATGTTATTTCAATTGTTCACTTTAAAGTAATGTTAGTTTGTATATAAGTACAATAACCTTAAAACACAACCTTTTGAAAATCACCACATGCATCTCCTTTTTCTTTGCATCGCTATGACTAGCAACGCTTCGGGTTGGGGGTGGATTAGTGCTCAAAAGTGCAATTTCAACCCTATATTAGATAGGTTTTGAGTACTTTTTTGCATTAATCATGTCATATAAACCAATTGAAGTGTTCATGTCATCTTAGTAACACTTATGCCATTCGAGTACAAGTTTTTGGGTTGTTTTTAGGTATTTATGCACTTCTAGGCTTCCAACCACAATGTGCAAATGATCAATCATGAGGTTGGAAGTTTAGTCTCGCCATCAACAAGCCCAAAAATCAATGGAAAACAAAGGAAAGTGGAGGAAATGAGATGCGCTTGAAGATGTGATCGAGAGGCATGCAGAACAGTAAACAGGAATTCGCAACCTCGTTCTCGCAACCAATTCGCAATCCTAGCGACCGCAACCCTTCGCAACCCGTTCGCAACCACTTCGCAATCTTAGCGAATCTCCCGCAACCAACTCGCAAACCGCTCGCACCAAAGACAAATCGCGAAATCTTCGCAGCCAACTCAGACCGGTGCATTTGCGAACCCGCTGTAAGCCCCTCGCTAGCCAGCGTAAATTCCAACCTGCCACCCGG
Organism: Tetrastigma voinierianum; assembly: GCA_016808115.1. Taxonomy (NCBI): domain Eukaryota; kingdom Viridiplantae; phylum Streptophyta; class Magnoliopsida; order Vitales; family Vitaceae; genus Tetrastigma; species Tetrastigma voinierianum. Next base: position 226,816 of record JAEQBH010005214.1, read on the forward strand.
CTTAAAGCCCTGCCAATTTCGCTAAGCCATTGCCACCCGCTAAACCGCAAATTCGCTAATTAGCGAAATTCTCCCCGCCAAATTCGCAGCCTTGTCATCCTCCTAATTAATGCAACCGCTTCCAAACTTGGTTTATTACTCCAATTGTCCTATAACTGAAGCCTAGTTATTAGGTTTTGGTAGTTTCATACCTTGAGGAGGCCTATAAATACCCCCTCATGTTTTGTAATAAAGGAGGAGGATATAGAATACAAGTTTTGGTGATTTGTAAGTTATTTTCTAATGCTTTGTAAATAAATTGTTTTATTTTAAGCTTTGCTTTTATTTTCTCTTCTCTTCTTTCTCTTCTTTCTTTCACTTTCCCTCAGCTAAACACACCTCTCGAGGATGACAACTCATGAGACAAGCCATGCTTCCTCAAGAGGAAGGAAGCTAGCTTCGTGAAGGGCATATGCATGTCGTCTCCTTTGTATTAAAAGCTACGGGTAGCGATGATACTTTATTCTCAAACATAGTTGCATAACATGGGATGTTATCGACGGCCAATACTTCCATGCTTTAGGACTGTTGTTCTTAGATGGTCTTTACGAGCCTCCGAGATAATATTTACATGTTGTGGTTCTTCAAATTAGGGTTAAGTAACATTTCCTCGTTATTATTTTGGCCAATACTCATACTTTAGGTTCAAGCACTGGTGAGAGATGCACTGTGATTCTTTAGATGGTCTTTACTAGCCTCGGCCAATACTCTCCATACTTTAGGGTTCAAAGTGTTTCGTGAGATAAGGGCCATGATTCTTTAGATGGTCTTTACTAGCCTTAGAAAAAAAATGATAAAGGAATGTTAGGGTTTTAAACAAAAGGCTATAACTCGTATCCCGTGTTGACTCACATAGGAGGATAAAACCCGAGGACATGTGTTTGTTCTAGTCATTGTTGGTGACCTAAATCTTCAGTTTAATTTCTTCACTTTAATTTCGCTTACCATTTTTTTTGCAATTTCCAGCTTTAAACCATTTACAAATTTTGACACAAATCCAAAGTCCAAATAGAAAGCCTTACCTTCATGCCCTAATGCAACCATTTTTAGGGAAGAAAACCCATCCTCAGAACAATTTAGACTCACTATATCAGTAAAGAGCTTCGACTACCTAGCAAATAGGGAGGAACTTATATATAAATATTGGTTTCGATTCAAATTTCAGCCTACCGTGGCACGGTAATCATTCTTCCATAAGTTGCACCCACTGCAAATTATTCTTTCAGAGGGCCCACCCTTTCAACAAAGTCCGGTTGTAATTAAACTTGCCACAAGTGCCTTCCTTTCTCGAGTTCGAAACTTTCCACAAAGTGCTCTTGAGTCCGAAACTCAGACGGACTTGCAAACTCGAAATCCTTTATTAATTTCCTCTGACAACCTTTAATAGTCGCAGAAACTAACCGATTCATTAAAGCATCGCCATAACATTTGCCTTCCCTGGATGATATTGAATGATATAGTCATAGTCCTTAAGTAGCTCTATCCATCTCCTTTGCCTCATGTTCAATTCCTTTTGGGAAAACAAATACTTCAAACTCTTATGATCTGTGAATATTTCACAAGTTTCACCAAAAAGGAAATGTCTCCAAATCTTAAGTGCAAAAATCACCACATCTAACTCCAAATCATGAGTGGGGTAATTTTGCTCATAAGGCTTCAACTATCTAGAAGCATAAGCCACAACTTTCTCATGTTGCATAAGAACACACCCCAAACCCTGATAAGAGGCATAGCTATACCTCCTGAACCTGAAGGGATAGTCAAAACAGGGGTTGTCACTAATATGTTCTTTAACTCTTGGAAGCTACGTTCACACTCATCAAACCATTCAAACTTCACCCCTTTCTGTGCCAGCTTAGTCATATGTAAGGCAATCTTAGAGAACCCCTCAATAAATCGCTTATAATAACCAGCAAGTCCTAAGAAGCTTCGAATTTCAGTCATAGTACTAGGTCTCCTCTAATTTGCTACAACATCTACCTTCCAGTGGTCAATGTAAATGCCATCCCTAGTCACATGATGCCCAAGAAAAGATTCATCTAACCAAACTCACATTTCTTCAATTTGGCATACAACTGCTTGTCTCGTAGGGTCTACAATACAATACTCAAATGACGCTCGTGCTTTTCTCCACTCCTTGAGTACACCAAAATGTCATCAATAAAAACCACCACAAATGACTAGATGTGGTTTGAATAATCTCATTCATTAAATCCATAAAGGCGTTAAGTGCATTAGTCAAATCAAAGGCATAACCAAAACTCATATTCATACCTAGTTCAGAAAAGTAGTCTTAGGTACATCTTCACCTTACCTCAATTGATGATACCCAGACCGAAGATCAATCTTAGAAAACACACATGCACCTTGAAGCTGATCAAACAAATCATCAATTCTAGGAAGAGGATACTTATTCCTTATTGTCACCTTATTTAACTCCTTATAATCAATACAAAGTCTCATTGAGCCATCCTTCTTCTTCACAAACAAAACAAGAGATTCTTTAGGTGTTCACCGGGTCTAATAAAACCCTATCTAATAATTCCGGCCGAAGTCTTCAACTCTTTAAGCTCTACGGGTGCCATCCTATATGGAGTCTTAGAGATAGGAACTGTTTCTGGGACTAAATCAATGGTAAAATCCACCTCTCTTTCTGGTGGCAAACCAGGCAAATCATCTGGAAAGACATCAGGAAAATCCCTTACAATGGGTATGTCCTCCAACTTCAACCCATTTTCGTCACTCACCATATAAGCCAAAAAGCCTTGGCAACCCTTCCTAAGTAAGGAACTAGCCTTGAAGTGGCCGAGATCATATGCGTGGTTCATCCACATGCTTCCCTCTACACTGAACTCAAGTTGACCAGGGATGCTAAAAGTTACCCTTTTCCCAAAACAATCTACAGAGGCATGATAAGAAGCTAACCAATCCATCCCCAAAATTACATCAAAATCCTGAAGGTCAAGAAGTACTAAGTCAACAGGCATTTCCCTATAACCAATCATCACAAGACAATCTCTAAGCATTTTACTAGTCACAATAGAATCTCCCATAGGAGTAGCAACAATCAAATCAAAGTCCATACTAGCAACAGGTATACCCAACAAAGCAACAAAAGATACTGAAACAAAAAAAATGTGTTGAGCCTGGATCAATCAAGGCACTAGAAAAAAAAGTGTGTATTCGGATAGTACTCGCCACCACATCAGAAGTAGCCTGAGCATCTCCATGAGTCATAGAAAACACTGCCCTCGGGCCCAGCTTCTGTTTATTATCTTTGTTCTCCTCCTTAGGCTTCCTAATGATGAACCCCTTATTTTCTCGGGCAATCCCGAATCAAATGTCCTTGCTTTCCACAACCAAAGCAAGCCCAGCCGGCAACATGACCTCCCTCCATGCTTTTTACCATAAGTAGAACAAACCACATCTGAATTTTGCTGTGTTACTTTCCCTTTATTCTGATTTCTAGTAGGAGTAGACTTCTTTTGTGATTGATTGCCCTGAGCATCATCACTCCTATTCCTTTTCCTTTGTTGTTCCCTATACTGATGCAGCTCCTTGTTATCCTTTTCCGCAAAGAGCCATGTCCACAACCTCTAGATAGACACCAAGCTTTAGAATAGATATTTTGTTCTTCAAGTAGGGTTTCAATCCATCTTGGAACTTGAATGCCTTTTCCTCCTCTGTATCAATCAACTATGGAGAAAAACGTGACAACTCTGTAAATTTGGCTTCATACCGAGCCACTGTCATCTCTCCTTATTCCAGAAGAACAAACTCTCCTGCCTTTTGTCGCCTAACACTGTTAGGAAAGTATTTCTCGTAGAAGGCCTCCCTAAAATGTTTCCACGTTATTAGTCCCTGATCCTCCAAAAGCCTCTTAGTCATACGCCACCAATGATCTGCCTCTTTGTCCAACATAAAAGCTGCATAAGAAGCCTTTTGCTCCTCAGAGCAATCTATGACCTTAAAAAATTTCTCTATCTTAAGAATCCAGGCTTCTGTTTTGTTGGATCTGAAGTGCCAGAAAAATAAGGAGGACCCAACCTCTTAAAATCATCAAAGGAGCTACCCCTAGAAAATGAGGATTGTCCATTACCATTAGTTTCAGATGCTCTAGCTTGACGCTTAACCAACCCAGCTAAAGTTCCAAGATACCGAATAAGCCCTTCTGCATTCATGGGAGGCAAACCCTCAACTGGAGGAGGTACATCATCATTAGCTTGACTATTCTGGGAGGATGTTGGTCTTCTTGGTGCCATGATCTCCTATCAAGCATTAAATATAACTAAATTAATCACTAAGAAACCAATTAAACAATTCAGAACAAAGAGGAGTTTATACTTGGTGAAACTAAAATTTAAAATAATGTGTCACTCATATATCCCAAATCCAAATCAATTCAAGTTCCCAACAAGATCGTAACCTATTGCTCTGATACCACTCTGTCACGCCCCAAAACCCACTACAGGGCGTGACGATCATTTCACACCTTAAGCCCGAGGGTTTAAAGTGGAAACAACTCAAAGCATTCGCATTGTAACTGGAATTTTACCAATTACCAAATATCATGTTCAGAGTAGTACAACCAAATTCTAAATCCTCAAATATCAACTTTAAGAAACCAATACATCAACCTAAGTATACTTATCCAAATAACTTCAAACTCAAATATTCCAAACAGAAATTAAACTTTAACATCTAAACAATGTCCCAAGAGAAGTTTAAACAAATATTCTAATAAAACCATTTTCCCGTCCTAACCGTCACTCCTCGCCCGAACTAAGGGTACCTGAAATTTTTTAAAAAGAATAAAGGGTGAGCTTAAAGCCCACAAGGTGCCACTAATACAATTTCATGGATCGAAAGTTTTAATATACTTCCCATTAGAGATATATATGAATAATAATTTTTCTTATAAAATATTGGAGTTTAAACATTCTAATACAAAAACGAAAGCATTTCACATCAATTCCAAATCAAAACATTCCAAACATATTTCCGGTTATCAACAACATTTGCGCCCAGTTTGGGGACTTTACAATGAAGGTTTGTAATACCCCAAAATATAGCCTAAATAGCTTCTTTGGACATGTTTGGGGTATAATAAAGTAAAAGTATTTATCCGAATAAATTAAAGATAAAAATAAAATAAGCAAGAACTTGAATTAATACAACGCTAAGGGTAAATTAATAATTACTAATTCATGACCCAAGGTCATAATATAATAAGTTCATATTCCAGTAGGATTTTGATAAATTGAATAGAGAATAAAACTCAGCGAGGACAAAAGGGTAATAAAAATAAGATATTAGAATGGAATAAGGAAGAAAATTGTGAAGAGACAAGTGGTTTGAAGGAAAGAGGGAGGAAGTTTCTCCCTCGGGAAAGTGGGAATGTATGTATAAGATCAATAAAAAAGACCAAAAAAGAAATATCTCATTTGGACTATAGAAAAGTTATACAAAACGTGATAAGCAGAGAAGAGAAGAGAGCGAAGAAGAAGAAGAAGAAGAGAAAAGAAAAGAAAAAAGAAGGAAAAGAAAAGAGAAGATTACAGGTATGGAACTATGATTTTGTATAGAAAAATAAGTAACTATGAAATTTGAGTATGGAACTAGGAATATTTATATGAAAATTACGTGTGGTGTGTGTATGGAAGTATAGTTTCGTCTAGAAAGTTTAGATACATAGTATGAAACCCTTCTTGTGTGTATGGTTTGGGTTTGGAAACTCCCAAACTCATTTCTTGTTAGGGTTGAGTTAAGAAGAGCTCTAAGGCTTCTATAGATGTGTTCTGGGAAGGGTTTAGTATCAAGTTGAACCAAGAAAATTCCCTATTTTTGATCATATACAGTAGTCGGACCTTAGAACAGGGTTTTGGGTTAGAAATAAAGGGAATTTGGTAGTAAGCCCCCTGGTAAATTGTAGCCACATCAATGAACTTGATGTTAGGCTTTTCAATTTCTCAATTCGGACCTCTGTAGACCAAGTTATGGTCCTTTTACCGAGATCGCCTTAGCTTAGATCTGGTCGGCCGCTCGCCGGCCAACTGAAATGGACCTTAGAACGGGTTTTTGGGTCAGAAATAAAGGGAATTTGGCAGTAAGTCCTTTTGGTAAATTGTAGCCACATCAATGAACTTGATGTTAGGCTTTTGAATTTCTCAATTCGGACCCATATAGACCAAGTTATGGTCTTTATCGAATACCAACATAGAGGTCACCACAGAGGTCGTCTGGGCAGAGGTCAAGAGACTACGCACAGGTGAGGTCACAGACCATCCCGATGAGGTCAGCGCACTATCCCATGAGGTCAGCATACCATGCAAAGAGAGGTCGCAGACCATGCACGTGAGGTCGCTAGAATCTTCATGCAACAGAGGTCGCAGACCTCATCCTCAGAGGTCGCAGACCTTGTCCTCGTAGAGAGCCGCCCGTCCATTTCAGGTCAGCCCACAGATTTGATTACGTGCATGATCAACTTCGGAGGTCATAACTTCTTTCAAATCGAACTGCTTCGGCGTTCCCCTCGGGACTCTAAGCAAAGCCCATCGAGTCAAGAATACATTCATATACCTGAGGAGGATATTGGGTGTTAGACCTGAGGTGTTAGAACAAGCTCAACTGTGGTCAGCTCGCCTGCGCTTCAGGGTCACCAAGTTTGAGTTAACTATGTATGACCTCCAACTTCGGAAGGTCATAACTCCTTCGTCCGAACTCCGATTCGGGTGTTCTTAGACTCTATGGAAAGCCCATTGAGTCAAGAATCTATTGATATTCTGAGGAGGATATTAGGTGTCAGACCGAGGTGTTAGACAGAGCTCACCGAGGTCAGATCAGCTCGTCTAGTTCAGGATTTGATTACGTATGACCTCCAACTTCGGAAGGTCATAACTCCTTCGTCCGAACTCTGATTTGGGTGTTCTTAGACTCTATGGAAAGCCCATTGAGTCAAGAATCCATTAATATGCCTGAGGAGGATATCAGGTGTCAGACCGAGGTGTTAGACCGAGCTCACCGAGCTCAGGTCAGCTCGTACAGTTCAGGATTTGACTACGTATGACCTCCAACTTCGGAAGGTCATATCTCCTTCAATCCGAACTCCATCTGGTGTTCTTGGACTCTATGGAAAGACCATTGAGTCAAGAATCCATCCATACATAGTAGCCATGATAAAAGTGGAACTCATATTAGGTCCATAAATATGAAAAACAGTAAGGATAGATAATCATAGTATATCATGCATAATATAAGATAGATATGAACAAGAAATAACAACATAAGTAGTTTTGATATGAAAAGGAATATAGAAGAAAAGAATAAATGATAAGCTTTCCAGAGAACACGAGCACTGTATGAGTGCTAAGATCGATATTGAATGACAAGACATATATGATCGCGTTTCAAAGACTCGCTAGTGCTACGACGCTCTATCACGTGGGCAGCACGTACATATGATCGCGCTTTGGCACGATACATGACCGCGCTTCAGCACTCGCTAGTGTTTCGATACTTCTATTACGCGGGGCAGGCACGCTCCTATTCTATAATCGCATCGCACCTTCGTGCATATATTGTAAATCGAGTCTCACGATTCTTTATCTCCTGGTTTCCACAAGCTTAATGTTTATATGTGTATCTGAATAAGAAATGATTAAAAGGTAAATAGGTCGGGACATGAAGGGAATTTAAGAGTATTAAAGAAGAAGTCTATGTTCGCACTCCTACCTGAGATAGGACAAATTCGATAGTACAAGTAAACATAAGAAATGTATAGGTATATGTCATAAGATATGATAATCTAATAAAGTACATGAAAATATAAGTTAACAAGATATAAAATGTTACCAGGAATGAGTACATGTACACGAATGATAGGCTTATATGAATATAAGAATGAATAAATGCATGCATGATAAAAATATAGGAATATATGTATTATAGAGAAATATGAGAACCGTAATATGAAGCTATAGGTATGAGAACGAATACAAATTTAAAGTAATGATAGTATATATTGCATAAGCAATCATGATAACAATAGTTATTCATACTTATGAAATATGTACAAAAAATATAATAAAACGGATTGCATGTGTCCACTAAGCAGTAGGGATAGATCGCATGCAAGAGGAAAAAATGTTCACAACATACAAGTTCTCGTTATGATATCGAGGCCCCGTCGGTCGATGACATAGATCCCGTTTTGGATCGTGGCCCCGAAGTGTCACCACCGCCTCGCGCTTTATAAGATGACTGTCTCGCATTAACGATACCGTCCGGCCCTAATAAGACCATTGTCTCGAACAGTGAGTTCAGCGCCTCCGGGCCTTGATAAGACCACTGCTTACGAGTACGCTTCGGCCCTTATAAGTTTCCCCTATATCCACTTCTTGTATTTAAGGTGCATGAAACATAAAGTAAATGATTCGAATACGACATGTGGAAAGATATGATATGATATGAGAAGCATAGCATTGCTATGTGATGATAAGTTCTGTAACATGAGATTATACGATCTGACGTGATATATGAAAAAGTATAAGAATGTAAAATGATTTGAAAAGTTAATATGATAATACAGTATGGGGAAATAGTATACGATGACAGTACATGATCATCAGTATATGAAAACAATACATGAAAATAGAACATAACAAATGGTATATAGTATATAACCATGAAAGTAATATATGTATAAGAATATGACATGCACAGAATAGGATATGTAATATGAACCATTAGAAAGATACGCATCAAATGATAAGTACTAGAATAAGGAATATATGATATGAATATATGATAGACATACCTAAATGACTGTGAGGGAACATGCTATGAACACATGATAGAAATGCATATGCTAAGAACAATAGAGATAAGTAAAGATGACAAAGCACGAATACAAAGAAAAGTATAAGATAGAGATATGTCAAAGACGTAAAAACATGTAACGGAAAAGATTGATATGCACAGGAATGTAAAGTATTTATTAAGTAACTAAAGTTATATGAATATGTATAGATATATGAAATGCATATGTATGTTTCTGAGATGGTCACTATCGTGGCTGTCTATGCTTATGTTCCCACTCACGTAAAGCTTAGCACGGGTGTTCAATCCGTGTAGGTACGTGGCTGTAAGACAAGGATAGAGGACGTGACATCCCACACGCAGTAGGCAAAGCCAAACTGTAGATAGGTGTGCTCACCGCATTGCTTTCCAAGGACTCTCGATGTTTGGTATTAGGAAAAAAATGTACATGTATAAGTAAATGGGACTCAGTGATATGTATATAGATGCTGAGGGGACACCACTCCGGTGGTAGTTCTTTATATATGAAATGATTTTTGTTATTACAGAAATTGTTTGTATAACCACAGTACAAGTTCAACTTTGAGAAAGAACATATCAATGAGTCCCAATATATAGTCTCGCCCGATTCGGTTCGTGATCCGCCATTCAGTCGGATCTGAACTGGGGCGTGACATGGTTAGCCTCAAATTGTTCATGCTTTTAAGGTGGATCTAAACCAAACACTACTAAGACTAATAACCTCTAACCAAACCCCTGGGAGTTGGCTCAAATCAATTACATTCCCACTAAGAAATGTGTTCAACTATTATATCCCGCGACAAGCGGCCAAATATACTGTGAGCTTTTTTTTTGCATCAATTCAAATTTATCAAACAAAATATTATATCTCTAAAATTTTCCTTTCACAAATAAAAATTATCAAACATACTTTTCGTGCAAAAACATGGTTTGACCCATGCATAGAAATATAAATAACCTTTTTTCTATAATTCAAAAAATAACATATAAAGCAATTAATTTTTTTTCTTTTACACAATCTATCTTAATTTCCCTTCCAGATTATAATAATAAAAAAATATTATTATTATTTTTTGAAAATTTGCATAATGTCCCTACTCAAACGAAGTCCCAAAAGCCTTGAGAAAATAATTCTAAGGCCTACTATTCACCTAACATAACACAAAAATAAATAACTATTATTATTACTTTAACTAAAAGACTTGAGAGCCCTAAAATTTTTAGGTATTCAAATTAAACATAATTTTTTTTTTCTAACCTAATGCACCTATGGCATAACCAACTTATTATTTTTCACAACTTAGATATATTCTTCTAAAAATCTCAAAATTTCTATCTTCATCTATTGAACAATCTAATCTTATAATTTCAATAGTTTAACCCAAAAACAATTAAAATAAATTAATCCTAACTTCAATAGAATTCTTCCAAAATTTTAATCCTAAAATTTTAATAAACTAATTCTAATCTGAATAGAAAATTTTATTAAAAATATCTAATGTATTCAGAATTGACTAACAAATATAAAATATTAATCTAAAGCTGATTTTACCTAAAAAAAGTATGAACTTCAAACTCGATTCTCCAAACCTTTCACACCTACGCCTCTAATTTCTAATTTGGCCGCTAGTGGTTTTTCGTAATGGGAAAATAAGAAAATCTCTATTTATACTTAGGTTTTAAATTGTAAAGACATCTTTTTACTCCCACTCAAATTAAATTAACTAATTAATTAGTTTATTATTTACAATTTACCTTAACTAAATTTCGGGGGTGCTACAACTTAATACTCGATTGCTGATTCAGACTTCACATTAATCGCATTAAGTAAGCAAAAGAAAACCAACAAGTCTAGAAAGGGTGCAAAGCAGGGAGCACAAACTTATTAGAGATTATACATACCGACATTTGTTGTCTTGACATGGATGTGCAATAGTCCTAAATACTTTATCACCTTCATAGATGATTTATTCATGATATATGTATCTCTACTTACTGCTCAAAAGACGGCTTAGATGCCTTTAAAGTTTTTAAGGTCAAGTAGAGAATCAATGCGAAACATATTAAGATCGTGAGATCGTATAGAGGTGGAGAGCAATTATGGTAATACATAGAGAATGGATAAGCTCCAGTGCATTTGCGGTTTCTTTAAGAAATGGGATTGTCAGCCATCACACTACCCGTTCTCCTGATTAGAATGGGCGTGGCGTAAAGAAGAAACCGAACTTTAATGGACATGATAAGGAGTATGAGGAGTAATACAAAACTACCTCAATACTTGTGGATTGAAACTCTAAAGATGATCATGTATATATTAAATCGAGTTCCAACCAAGGTTGTCTCTAAGACGCCTTTTGAGTCATTCAAAGGTTGGAAATTGAGTTTGCGACATATACGAGTTTGGGGATGCCCGTCTGAAGTGAGAATTTATAACCCACAAGAAAAGAAGCTAGACCTAAGGACAATTAGTGGGTATTTAATTGGATATGCTGAAAAGGCCAAGAGGTAGAGATTTTATTGTCCATCTCACAGCACTAGGATTGTGGAATCAAGAAAAGCGAAATTTCTTGAGAATGACTTAATCAATGAGAGTGATCAGTTTCAGGACATTGTTTCTAAGAAGGATCATTATGAAGGTCAACCCTCTGGTTCAAGTGATAAATTGATTGTCATTCACACCCCTCAAGTACAATCGAGTGTGAGACAACCATTTCCTGAAGTTCCACATATTGCTGATATTAATCCTGTTGATCAAGTTGCCAATGAAGAAATTCTAGAAATTGTTGAACAACCAATTGAGCAACAGGTTGATCAACAAATTCCTCAAAAGAATGATGAAACAACATTAAGAAGATCTACAAGAGTTAGGAAATCAACAATTCCTAATGATTATATAGTGTATTTACAAGAATTGGACTATAACATTGGAGCTGAAAATGATCAAGAAATGTTTTCACAAGCCATGAGTTCTAAGGAATCTAACTCATGGAATAGTGCCATGAAAGAAGAAATGAGTTCTATGGCATCTAACCGAGTTTGGGATCTTGTTGAGTTGCTTGATGGTATAAAAGCCATTGGATGTAAATGGGTCTTTAAAACGAAGAAGGACTCATTGGGCAACATTGAGACATAAGGCTGGGATCACAAAGGATTCAATCAAAGGGAAGGAATTGACCACACGGATACCTTTCTCCTATATCTAAGAAAGATTCTCGATAATCACAGATTAGTCAGCCTATTTTGACTTTGATTTACATCAAATGGATGAAAACGACATTCCTTTAATGGTAATCTGTGAGGAAGAGTGCCTATACTTAAACAACCCGCGATTCTCCTCTACAAGGTGAGCATTTAGTTTGCAAGCTTAAGAAATCCATATATGGATTAAAACAAGCTCCATCCAATGGTATTTGAAATCTACTGCTCATTACTTCATTGTGCTAAGAAAAATATCATTGATCAATGTATATACCTTAAGGTCAAGGGGGAGTAAAATTTGTTTTCTCGTTATATGTGGACGATAGTTTCGCTTTCAACCAATGATAAGGGTCATATATGAGGTGAAAAATTGCTTTCCAAGCAACTTTGATATGAAGGATATGCGCAGACCCATCAATACATACATCCAGATCTCGAAAGTATTTTGGGCTTATCTCAAGAGACCTATATCAATAAAAGTTTGCAGATTTAATATGAAAAATCACCATCAATGTAAGACCCATTTCAAGTATGACAATTTGAATCATTTAAAAACGGCTTTCAACGGGAACACATGAAGAATATTCCATATGCTTCACCGCTGGGAAGCCTGATGTATGCTCGTGTCCTGCATTTCAGACATGACACGTACGGCCGCTAAAGCATTGTAAAGATATTAGAGCAATCCGTGTCTCAACCACCGAGAGTCAGAAGAATAGAATGTGATACCTTCACGAACAAATGATTGCACGCTATGTATTAACGAACGTATAGCTCAAGTGATCGCTACCGATTCAAACTTTGTCGGGTCGTGGTCGATTCTCGTGAACCAACGCTAGCTTATATTTCAAGCTAGTCGATGGAGCTATATTCGAGAAGCGCGGCTAAACTTTGACCCGCCACTTCCACTACGTTCGATTTACGCCTTGTTTTGAGGCTAGCCGCATGGTGCGGTTAAAGAGTTTCATAATTGGGCTTAGAATTGTGGATTCTATATCTAGGCCATTAAAGCTGTATCACGATAACTAGTTGCGTATTTATATTTAAGAACAAATAAAAGTAAGTCTAAGAAGATATCGATATTAAATACTTAAATTTACGTTATAAATACGCAGTTAAGCAGTAGTGATCATTGAACACATTAGCACCGAGTCGATGATTGACGATCTCTTAATTAAAGGCTTGCCACCTAAGTATTTTGGGGCGATCATGTACATACAAATGGGACTTTGGCTTACATGAATTTTATTGTAATGCATATTCATTATTTTAATGAAACTCTTATTCAATATGATATTTTCTCATATGGTTTTGTACATTTTCGATTATTATTATTATTTTGAGAAATATCATTAAGCTTGACCTTGAATAAACATATATGGTTTATTTTATTAAGCTTAAGCGGCTCAGGTTAAGGAACTTGATATATCAGGAACACACAAGACACTACTCACTATAAGAGGACCTATCGCTGGCGATTTATATATTTGGGCTTTTCTTCATAGTAAGATTAACTATAATGACCAGTTTTAACGTTAATTCATTCACTCAATTTTAAATTCAAATTTAAATCTCCCGTAACACCTCTTCCTCAACCTCTTACACTCCTAGCAAACTAAATAATTTACTTATTCATATAAAGAATCGATTTAAGATTTTTTTATCCCTGCTTACTCAAACGACATGCAAAAAATTCACCATCAGTTTATTTTTTCAGGCGCTTTTAAAAGAATAAATCAGATTCGTCTGCTTCTCAACAAATCTAATGGCGTACAGACATCCCAAGATTTTACTTCCACATATGATCTAATTATGTTATTGATATCTTCATATAATCAGATTACTTGATATTACACATAAGATTAGGGTTTATGCGTAATGAAAGATAAGATGTGAAAAATGGTATTTTTGTTACTCACACTTAACATTTATTTGAAAAATAAAAACATGTGGATATGATAAGAGTTTGGATAAGGGTGTTTGACATTTGTGAACCAAAATGTTCACCAAATACCAAGATGTGGAATTTTTCATTTTCAATGAAAAATACCAAAAAAACAAAAAGAAAAAAAAGAAAGCCAACTCTAATAAAAGTCAACGATTTATTACATTATAAAAGTAATTAAACTTCAAAAAAAAAATAGAAGTCAACGATTTTATGAAGTATTATTTTACACATCTACATCCTTAATCTACATGTGATATTATCTTAAGATATGTATAGATACTGTAATTTAAAATGCATTTATATGTGAATAAGATAATGTTAGACACGACCCAAAAGTGACTTTTGTGGAGTGTTTTAAGTTTAAAATTGATCTTCTCTCCTTTTTTTTATCATATTTTTTTTATATCTTATTTTCTTCAAGAAAGGATGATTTTTTTGTCCTTTCTTATACAAGCTTATGTATATATTACTACTATTTTATCAAATTTATGCACTCATGCCAGCTTATTACGCTACCACTCTTGGAGCATTGCTTTCTCATTTTATAGCTTTTTTAATTATTCAGATTCTGGATGATCGTTTTATAATACTTAAAATAATAATATTATTTTTTCATTTAAAAAAAGTTTAAAATATGTTTTTTATATGAGAATCCATTTATTTAAAACAAATTAGGAAATATTGTAAAAAATATGAAAAAATTATTTATAGTGTTAAAAAATCACGTGATTATTTGACTTAAATATAAATATTTCAAGTATTTTTAAGATGTGTCTTGTACCTTAAAAGTGTTCAGGCCCAGTTCGAAAGAGTTACGGACCTCATATTACATAAATTTGTCCTTTAAAAAATTTTAAAATTTCAAAATTGGATTGATTTTGAAATAAATCGGTGTGAGACGTTTTTAATAATCTAGACATAACAGCAAAGATCACGTTGTTTTTTAGGGCGTGACACAGCAAAAAACATTATGATGAACAGCTGACGGGCAAGGGGATGAAGGGTCCTGTGGGATATCTGACCCGCCCCTAGCCTATTGACAATAACTGCCACCGCCTTTATTATCTCATTAGCTTGCTCATTCTAATGCGAATGTTTTGTTATTGGGGATTTAATTTTAAATTTCGAGATTAGCTTACTAATCAAGTTGGGGATTCACCTTATATCCGAAAAACCGTATCTCAAAATAAAATTGAATCTAACGATATAAATGCTCGTTCGCATATGCGAACGAGTTTTTTTTACGTCTGAACTATTCCGTTCTCAAGGAGACTTTAGAGACTATGGTCTATTCCTTATTTCTCGTGACTTAGTCTTAACCCTTAACCACTTAGGAAAGCATTATTGACCGTTATGATGGTTGAATCATTTTTTTAGTCAGATTATTAGGTGCTTTGAGCAAATCTATGCACACTTATGAAATGTATCTTTAAGTCATATCACACTTGGGACACTTTTATACGAGCCTAAAGGGATCACAAGAACAGAAACCATACCATATAACATTGCTATATTCCCTGACTCGAATTATAAACCATTGGGTTAAAATGTGAGGCACCAACCATTGATAGGTATTAAAGATAAAAAACAATTATTTTTAGTCCGATGGTTTAAAATATCAGCGCCAAGAAGCCTGTAACACAAGCCCAAATGTCATTTAAAAGATAAAGAAGCAGGCCTAGTAAAAGACGTAAAAGAGCTCGGCCCACCACATAGGTCCAAACACGGCGACTAGGTCTGCAATCTTATTCACCCCTGTCTCGGTAGTTATGCCACGAAACATCCAAAGAACTCCATATTAAAGAAGCACTCCAACTCCCCTAATTAAATCTCCACCAATTAGTGGGCAGATATTTCCTAATAATTGTTCAATAATTATCCCTTATTAACGGGTTAACACAGCGAAAAGAAAATCCTCACCCAATGGGAGAAATATCCAGATTATCATCCAACTGGTGAAAGTACTATGATCAGCCATTATAAATACTAAAGCCAAATTTACTCCAAGGAATAAGACAAAGACAAAAATTCATTCACTAATACTTCGATTTTCCCCAAATCGATGAGTATTGAGGGAGGCACACCAGGCTGACTTTTGTTCTTATTTGCAGAGGTCGATCCATTTATCATCGAACACTACATCGTCGTCGTTCGGCACGTCATCGATCAACCGCGGTGATCGATACACTTCACAAACGAACGATCCTCAAAATGACCATTCATCAACCCGAAACACAAGTAGTACGATTATGTTTAACGAATACGACATCCAACGAACAATCAATTCCTCGAATCCCAAGAAGCTCAATCGAATAACTCCTTTAACCATAATCCTGACTTCGGGCTTATATACTAACAACTGACACCAACGAACGGAGACACGACATCCAACGAATTAATTCTCGAATTTAAGGGTTTGGGAAGCCAAGAGGTTCGGCATTCCAAAAGGTAAAGTCTCTCCTTTATATAAATGTCAGTCTGGGTATTTCAGAAGAATAAAGACAGCAGGTGATCGAGTCTCAGTTTTCCTTCCTCTGCCTCATATATAAAGAAACACATCATCGCCAGAGAAAGGGCGACAAAGTGCTTTTAATAACCATTCGACACCCGTTTTATCCCTGGCATGCACGCCTTGAATTAGCACCAACTTGGTAAGAGAATTCATTTTGCTAAATTGTGAATTTCACAAGCATCGTCAGTTTCCTCCAACTCAAGTTATATTCTCCTCTTTCTTATTGATTTAATTTATTTTGGTTTTTCTTGAATAACCATTATTTTGCAAAAGATTAAGTTCATGTTGTTTGGAATGTGTCCAAACATTTGGTTTATGCTTTCCTGTGCGCTCTACAACAAGTGACATTTTGTTGGTTTTATTTATTCTTTCTACACCCAAGACAAATTTTGACTCCACAAGAAGTCGCGATCGTTTAATGCAACATGAAATTTATTTAAGATCTGCCGATTTTATTTCGAAAGAAAAAAAAGGATTCTATTTTCTGAAAGAAAAAAAAAAAGATTTCTTTTGTTTTAAGAATTCTGTTGTTTTTGTTTTGAGATTCTGTTTTCTGAAAGGGAAAAAAAAAGGGATTCTATTTTCTGAAAGGGAAAAAAAAAAAGGTTTGTTTTGTTTTAAGAATTCTGTTGTTTCTGTTCTGGGAAAAAAAGAAAAAAAGAAAAAAAAAATCTTTACAAAACCAAACAAACAAGTGGTTTGTTGGTTTACAAAAAAGGAAATCCTAGTACAAAGTACAAGAAAGGGTTTTGAACCCTAGACCAAGCATTCAAATGGGAAATGCTCTACCACTAGGCTACATGCTTTGTTGTGATATTTCTTGCGAGGAATATATGATAAGGAGAAAAGTCTTTTAGGCTAAAACCCTATTCTCACTTTGTGAGTTTGTGCTAATTCCTTTGTGGTCTTAGGAATTTGAAACTACAAAACAGAGAAGTTATGTCTAAGAAGGTTGGATATTAAGTGGGACCGTTTGTGACCCCTCCAATCTTTCCTGGGAACTGAATATTCTGTCTAAGGAGGCTAGTTGATGTCGGGAATAAACTTTTCAAGTGGCAAACTATTATCAGAAACCGCTCAAGGCAAAGACTTCAAAACTACTCAAACATAAGAGAAAGGAGATGAGCATCAAGATCTAGTTATTCGACTTCGCATCGAAGAAGACAAGTAGCGATATGAGAGGAAAATGGCACACAATCCTAATGAGGCTACATAACTTTGTGAACATGGTCAAGGTTCCAAGTTCAAAAGGCAAACAACAAAGGAAAAGGCACTAAGCCGGGACCAAAGGGGGAGGTTCATGGCTAAAAGTTCATCGGAAATGCTTCAACCGTGGTACAAGGTCACAAATCTTTCTCTCGACTTCGCGCATCAAGAGAAACAAACTCAAGGAAGCTAATGTGGTTGACGAGCATTCCAAGGATGTCTCAAATTGACCTCACCGCAGCCGATCTCGAGCGAACTCTACGATCAAATCCCAAGCGAATGGTGGATTGACACCGGTGCTACCCGCCGTATGTTCCGGGATAAGATGATGCTCTCCACCTTGAACCAATTGAGACTAGAGAAAAAGATGTTCATGGGGAACTCGCCACATCTGGATATCAGCGCAAGGCAAGGTGGTCTTGGAAGATGACTTCGAAAGGGTCAGACTCTAACAAATGTGTTATATATATACTCTGAACCGCAAGATCCTGGTGTCCGGTTCTTGTCAATAGTCATGGATTTCGCCGTGTTTGGAGTCGATAAATTTGTTCTATCAAAGATTTTAATGTATGTCGGAAAAGGTATATATGGCTAAGATGTGGAAGCTTAATGTAATGACTATCATTAAGTCAGAAATGCATAAAGCTAGTTCTTCTGCTTATATTCTTGAGTCATCTAATATATGGCATGGTAGATTAGGACATGTTAATTATGATACATTGCGTAAATTAATTAACTTAAATCATATACCAACTTTCCAAATTGATGCAAAGCACAAGTGCAAACTGTGTTGAGGCAAACTAACTGTGTTATCTTTCAAAGTATTGAAAGATATATCAACCTCTTGACTTAATCCATAGTGATATATGTGATTCGAAGCTCGTACAAACAAGAGGTGGTAATAAATATTTTATTACCTTTATGGATGATAGCACCAAGTACTGTTATGTGTACTTACTTAAAAGTAAGGGTCTACAAAAACGAAGTTGAGAATCAACTCAATAGGAAAATTAAAGTGCTGAGAAGTGATCGAGGTGGAGAGTATGAATCGCCATTTGTTGACTTTTGTGCTCAACATGGGATTATACATGAAACCACAGCACCTTATTCGCCACAATCTAATGGAGTGGCTGAGTGGAAAAATCGCACTCTAAAAGAAATGATGAATGCAATGTTGATAAGTTCTGGTCTACCACAAAACATATGGGGAGAAGCCATTTTATCTGCTAATTACCTTCTAAATAAGGTACCTAAAAAGAAAGCAAAAAAGACTCCATATGAGTTATGGAAAGGAATGAAGCCATCCTACAAATACTTGCGAGTGTGGGGATGTTTACAAGTGGTAGCCTTCCACCCAAAAAGGTGAGAATAGACCTAAACTATCATCAGATCTTCATTGGTTATGCACATAATGTTGTCGCTTTATCGATTTCTTGTTTATGAGTCTAATATCCCTATATTCACCGTATCACGATAATGGAATCGAGAATGATCATTCTTTGAGGATGTGTTTCCATAATGGATCCAAGGAAAAGCCCGTTCATCAAAATGAGGTCGAGACTATTCATGAAAATAAATGATGAAGATACCGGATGGAGAGGTAGAACCCAAGCGCAAAGAAGCGGCAAGGACAGAAAAACATTTGGGTCCATTTTCCGATATACATGCTCGGCGGGAACCTCAAACCTATAAAGAGACAGTGAACTCTACTAGAGTCTCATGGGAAAGAGGCAATTAAAAGTGAAATTGATTCCATACGCATAACCATACTTGGGAATTATAGATCTTCCATCGTTGTAAACCCTAAGTTCCAAGTGGATTTTAAGAGAAACTAAAGTGCATCGATCATCAGACAAATACAAGGCAAGACTTGTGATCAAAGGCTATAGGCAAACCGAGGGTTCAGATTATTTTGACACGTATTCTCCCGTGACGAATAACCCATAAGGATGGTGCTTGCAATTGCCGCATCTAAAAGATCTCTTGAGACATCAAACATGTCAAGATGCCCTTCTTAAAATGGAGATTTGAATGAAGAAATCTACATGGCAACCCCGAGGGTTTTCTTCAGCCCGGATAAGAAATGAAAGTCTCAGAGATTGGTGAAATCCTTGTATGGATTAAAAACAAGACCAAAACAACGATGAGAAATGACAACGTTATAAGCCATTATACGGATTCAAAATCAGCTGAATGGACGCGTGTCTATGTCAGCATGATGAACATGGCTAAGTGTCATCAGATGTTTGTAATGCAGATGACATGTCGATTGCTCAGAGTGATGATAAGATGATTACATCTACCAAAATATGTTGAATTCAAGATTCGACATGAAAGACACGTGGACTTGCCGATGTTATTTCAAATAAAAACTGCAAGAACATCGATGGACTCGTATAAGTCACACACTATGTTGACAATATTCTTGGGAAGTTTGATAAGGATAAACTGTATAGCCGTAACACCAGATGTAACTCTACACTTTTCCAAGAATAAAGGAGAGTGTTGCTCAAGTAGAATACTCTAGGTGATGTGGAGCCCACTGTAATTTAATGAGTTGTACAAGACCGCATATAGCCTATGGTACATTAAACCGGAAGAGACACGAAAGCAATCCCTGAGCTACAATTATACACAATGAGAGTATTAAAATACTTACGATTCACTCGTGACTATGGGCTGCACTACACAAGATATCCCTCACTCAAGGTTATAGTGATGCTAATTGATATCTAATGTTAAAGACTCCAAAATCCATAAGGGTTAGTGTTCTTACACCGGAGGTGCAATTTATCATGGAAATCCCTCAAAACAGACGGCATATCGCCGATCCACAATGGAACTGAAAGCCTATAGCACTAGACAAATGGGGGGAAGAGGCGCATCGGCCACGCTACTTCCTGTAGGACATTCCAAGGTGGCCAAAGCCGCTCTAATATGCATACATTGTGATACTAACTGCTATTGCAGAGCACAAAACAAGATGTATAATAGTAAGTCTAGACATATCCACAGAGACACACACATTAAACAAAGAATCCTCAATCGCTATCTCTATAGATTATGTAAAATCTAAGGATAACATTATACCCTGGGCGAACCAAAGGGGTTAAACAGAGTTGGTTGAAAAGTCATCAAGGGAATGGGACTAAAGCCCGTAAAAGAATAAGTCGAGCAGAATGGATACCCAACCTAGCTTGGACTGAGATCCCAAGATCCAGTTCAAAGGGACAACCAAATTGTAAAGACTTTGATACAATCAACGGGGATATTATCGTGTCCATTCCTATGATGAACAAAAAATGATGCTCATAAGAAGGTTGGTTATGCTTTAATGACTTAAGCATTGGCGAAGAGTAACATGAGCTACTTAATTTATGAGAGATCACCTGCGTAAGAGTGAAGTGGGGTCGCCTCGTGAGGGAATTTGAAGTAGGCACAATTCCTATTAAACTCTTACAGAACCAGGCGCATGTCCATGGCCAAATGGACATAAAAGTGAGAACTGAATTGTGTTTGGAAGATTCCTGGAGATATGTCATCGTCTACACAAATGGCAGAATAGTTCAAGGACATCGTGTCTACTGTTTAGCCAGTAGAGTAAACATATTTTCACAAGGGAAGGTTCAAAGGGTAACACCTACCTCTCCTATGCAAGTTTCAACCGTCGCTTCTATCACCATGTCTCCAGTTCGCTTTAGTCATCAATTTCGTCATGGAATTGTTGATATAGTGAATGAAATGGATGACATTCAATGAATAATTAATTTCTAATTCTGTTATTTCACTACACTTCTTTGTTCATAATTCTATGGATTTCAGTTATATGGAATAATTGACACTCGATGAATGAGATTAATGACATTCAATGAATAATTAATTTTGGAATTCTAAGGGTTTGGGAAGCCAAACGGTTTGGCATTCCAAAAGGTCAAGTCTCTCCTTGGCAGTTGCCGGGTATTTCAGAAGAACAAAGACAAAAAAAGAGGATCGAGTTTCGGTTTTCCTTTCGTCCTTTGCCTGATAAGGGCAAACAGATCACTGGCCAGAGAGTGGCACAAAGTGCTTTGCCAACCATTCGATACATGCTTTACCCTTTACATAGACGCCTTGGAATCTCAAAGCACCAATGGAGAAGGCTAATTGTTCAAGGAAATCAGGAATTTCACAAGACTCCGCTGCTTTCTCCAACTTGGTTATATTCTCCTTTCTTATTGATTTGATTTATTTTTATTTTCTTGAATAACCATTATTTTGCAAAGATTAAGTTTATGTTGCTTGGAATGTCCAAACATTTGGTTTATGCTTTCCTGTGTTTCACAATAAGTAGAGATATTTTGTTGGTTTTATTTATTCTTCTTAAGGTGCAGGAGCCAATGCCAACCCCCAAGGATGCAAGATCGCAAGGCAACGTAGGATAGTCCTACTCCTCGAGGCACACTCAGAAACTCTACATGCCAATACCGACGACGGAGGCGCTCCGTCTCACAAACCAACGCTTGGCCGAGAGTCGGCAACTCACCAGCATACAATGCCCCAAGAGGCGACAGTCTTAGCTAAACACCATTAAATTTCAAGAAGAATAACAATACATCGGTTTTATAGCAGATGGAGAAGAGAATCAGCTAGTCGTGGAAAGACGCACTTACAAACCCCGCTGAGAATCGCAGGTCGAGGTGAGAGGCATGGTAGGGACAACAGAGGCAATGGGCCCATCCTTTATCAAAACGTGGCATGTGGGAGCGAACGGGGAGTAGAGTTTCAGTGGACATCTCAAGAAGAGCCTTCCACCCATGAAGGAAGCGGTAAAAGGTCGAGCTCTAGTCTCTATGGATGCTCTGGTGCAACAAACTGAATCCCCGTTCACAGTCGAGGTGTTGCACTTCCCTCTTCCGGCAAAGTTTAGAATGCCAGAGGATCAACGCCTGATGGAACGAAAGACCCTGCTAGACTTCAATACATATAAGAACCAGATGGAGTCGCACGGATATTAGGACCCCATATGATGCAGAGCCTTCGCTATCACGCTAAAGGGCCCAAATATTAGTCTCATTGCTTGGGATTTCCGCCATCTTCAATCTCATCATTCATGAGTTTCCATTGTGTTCGTCTCCCACTTTATCGGAGCTAGGACGTACAAGAAGCCAAGCTATCACCTTCTGACCATAAAGCATAACTCGCAGAAGAGCCTGAGGTCATATGTTCAGAGATTCAATGCTGAGTCATTAAAGGTAGATATTCCAGATGAGAAGTTCGCCATCACCGCTTTTAGTCAGATTATTAAGTGCTTTGAGCGAATCTATGCACACATATGAAATGTATCTTTAAGTCATATCACACTTAGATTAATTTTTATATGAGTCGAAAGGGATCACAAGAACAGGAAAACCATACCATATAACATTACTATATTCCCGGACTCGAACTATAAGTCATTGGTTGTTGTGAGACTCAACCATTGATAAAGTATTAGAAGATAAAAAAAACAATTATCTTATCTAATTTTTTGAAAAGAAAAATAATTTTATTCATTCAAACTTAATATATAGATCATAAAGATACAAATTGCTAAAATCATAAATAATGAAATAATATCTAGATCAATAGCACAATAAAATCATCAATCCTCACTATAAAAGAGATTAGAAAAAGAAAACGAGAATGAGCGGCTAATGCTAATATATTTATTTTAGGAATATTTGGATAAAAAATAAAAATATCTCTCATTATAAAGCCAAACTTTTTGAAGACCCTCAATTTTGTCCCTCAACACTTGCATTTATCATTTGGGTGTTACACTCACCCATCGTTCTCATACGGCACCGTTAGAGTCCTTTTAGGCTTAGTCGGTCTCCGAGCCTCGGGTGGGCTTATATGTGCTACATCGAGTGCGGAAGTAGTTATTGGAATTGTGCCATAGGAAGCAAGTGGGGCCCCCTCGAGGTTTTAACTCAATCGTATTTACTGAGTATGTCGAATTAGGATCACTTGGGCTTGTTTCGATCATATCTCCCTTATCCGAACTTGGAATCGTGCACCGTTTTTTTTATGGACTCCTTGTTCTCCAAGGAATATTCTATCAAAATTTAAAAATTTTTCCCAACCGCCGACTACCCTCAAAGTTTCAGCTAGGCGTAATTGAAACATATCTGAATTCGGAGCACTTGGGATCGTTTTGATCATATATCCTTCATCCAACTCTCAAATCATGCAATCGTTTTTTTTTTGTTGGATTCCTACTCATTGAGGAATTATCTGGAAAAATTTGAGAATTTACATCGATCAACCGCGTTGGGAACCTGACAACTGGCTTTGACTGATGAAATTAAAGTTCATTATCGAGCAGTTCGACCTGAGCACCCGAGCTTGTTTTAGTCATATCTCCCTTATTTGAACTTTGAATCACACTTTGTTTTTTTTGTTGGATTCCTTATTATTCAAGGAACATTCTGTTAAATTTTCAAAAATTTTCTCTATCGGCTCGACCTATTGGCATCCTGTTCAACTGGTTCTTTCAAGCTACCTTGTGCGAAAGACTCGACATGGTGGTTTTGTTCAAATCCTACTTGGTTTGGGCCCATAAGCCCCAGATAAGTCCTAGGCATGGGTTGTGTCCAGTTTTGGGCCATTTTGTGGGTTTCTTACAACCCACCTTTAGTCCATTTTGGATTCTTGGTGGTTAAGCAAATGAGTTAATGTGGCCAACTCCTAACCTCGTGAATAGAGGAGTGTTTATGGAGTCGGGAGTTCCAGGACTGAAGGTGTGCAAAATGGAGTGAGTTTAGATTTTTATGAAGGAAAAATACAAGCAAAAAATGTGAGGAGGAAGGGGAGAAGAAAAAAGAAGTCAAGAGGAAAAAAGGGAGAGAAGAAAAGAAAGGTGCAGAGAGATTCTCTGGGATCTAGGCGGGAGTTGGTCTCCCCATCTCATGATTTCCTAAAGTTTTCGAGTAGTTGATACCTAGTTTTGAGGTAGAAAAGAAGGAAGACAGTGAAGTAACCAGAATCCTAAGGTGTATGAATGTTGTATGTTTTTCCCGCTTCTTTAATTCTATCTTTGCTCTTTGATGTTTGTAACCTCGTTTTAGGGCACTAGGCATTGTTTGGGTTAGTTCTCATTCATTCGGAGTCAGAATTGTACACCATTTGTTATTTTAGATTCCTTACTCTATAAGGAATGTTCTGAAATTTTTTGAGAAATGTTCTCAATCGGTTCAACCGGTTGGGGAACCGGATCAGCCGGTTCATTAGGTTCTGTTTTCAAGAACAACAGTTAGGCACTAGACATTGTTTGGGTCAGTTCTCACTCATTCGGAGTCAGAATTGTATATCGTTTGTTTTGTTGGATTCTTACTTTGTAAGGAATGTTTTGAAATTTTTTGAGAACTTTTCTCAACCAGATTGACCAGTTGGGGAACCGGATCAGCTGGTTCATTAGGTTCCATTTTTAGGAACAAATAGCTTAGGTACTTTGCATTGTTCGGGGCTCGCTTCACTATCCGAGTCAGAATCATACAAATAAGCATTTTTGGATTCCTTAACTGTGGGAATGTTCTAAAAAATTTGATATTTTTCTCAATTGGCTCGACTAGTTGGGAAACTGAATCATCCAGTTTGTCGGGTTTTTTTATTTATTTTAGGGATAGTATGATTTTAGTTTAATTGGAGCCTAGGACCTTTGTGAGTCAAGCCCATTCACTTTATCAAGGTACAACCATGTTTAGGGTTTGAAATGAGGTTTAGTTTAGGTTAATGTGGTCCAATTTTGGATTCATAAGAGTTAGAAGGAGCAGTTAAGAATTAGTAGACTAGTGTTTTGTCGAGCCCGATTCTTTGAGATGAATAGACATGTTTGTATAGTTTCATAAGTGTTGTAGCATCAATGAGTGGCTGAGATGCGATGTATTGTTTCTCTTGTCTTCCTTTGCTTTTGATATTTAATTTTAAGAGATTGTTGTATGCCCAAAATGTGCGATTAACCTTCCCCTGCAGCTCATGGCTAGGGACCATAGGTACGTGCTTGGGCTTTGGTATTTGCATTTATATGTATATGGTGCCTGACTTTGATGTTTGTGGAGAATTTGAGCTTGTTGACTGACCTCTTATGCAACGCTTGGCTAGGGACTACAAGTACGCACCTATTGTTTTGTTTGGTCGAGTGTTTATGCATGTTAGATACTGAGTAGGTTGGTGTGATTCGGGTCATCTTTTAGCTTGAGTGACCAACCGATCTTTGACCCGTATGCTCCAATGTACCCAATTCATTAGTAGAGACCGAGTTTCGAGCTTAGAGGGGTGCTACCTCACATGAGGTACCTTCCCAATAAGTAACCTGATCCCCGAACCCAGAAATCTAGTTTTCGTGGACTGCTCTTTTCTAACTTGAGTCAATTAGGGGTTTTTTGTTCTTACTTGATTTTTCCCTTTATAAAATAAAAATAAAAAGTAAGTGGCAACTCTAAACAAAACCGTTTCTCATTGGGACGGCTTTTCCAAAACTCGAAAATCAACTCACTTTTTTTATTAATAGTGAGTCGCGCCGACTCGTGGATCGGGTAGGCTCCACAAATTGGAGACTCCGTTGGGGATCGAACCTAGAATCTCTGGTTTCAACATAGTCAAGCTTCGAACTGAGTCGGGTATATCGAGCACATGGTTCATTGACTATAGACTCTAGGCTACACAAATGACTCCGATGATCACTTACCCGTTTGATATTTGCATACACTTGTGGTTTGTTTGTGCCAGGTGTTCACCGCTGGATTATAACATGCTTGCTCATGGTTGATCGTACCTAGCTATATGTTTCTGATTGGCATAGATGGTTAGTTTGTGTGTAGGTTTGCTCTTTGCGCATGACTGATTGCTGCATGGCTACCCTCTCTCTTGCATGACTGCTTGATTTGTTAGTGTTTGTAGGGCACACTTGTATCCCCTTGTTTTCGTATCACTAGTCTTGGTCGACATTCCTTATCGATCAAGCCAGCTGTTCGGGAGTCATTCCCACTGTTTCGCCTTCGACTGCCAGATTTTAGAAAGGTGGTCTAGCTTAGGGGCTATATCGATGTTTGGGAGCACTATGGAGATGACGAATTTCCAAGTAATAAAGACCTGCATAGCTCCCGAAATGGATTTCATGGATAAGCATGTCGCTGTGTCATTTCATCGTGGTTAGATCTTAGGTTACGTATCCCATTTGGGTATAATCATCTAGCTCTTAGGACTTGCCTTTTCCCGTTGTCAGCTTTTGAGCCGCATTACACTTGAGGAATCACCATGTCAGAATCTCGCTCCTGCCTGTGAAGCCATATATCAGTTTAGCTTATTGACAACACACTATTGTTGATTGAGACTGACATGGGTTCCCGAGCTTGGGTCCGAATCGAAGATAGACTTGTTAGAGGATCAAATTCACATAGTCAGTTAGAGTAGATATCAGATCATAGAGATATGGACCTCAGTACGCTACTGTTGACCACTTGATTGAGATTACTGACACCATGGCATCTCTCCGATTTCGGGGAGCACCCCGCATGACTCTACTACACCTCCACCACCACCACCACCATCCGACCCATCAGATCAGACTATACAACTCCACTCCACCACCACCACCGCTCAATCAGCCCCACCCGGCTGGAGCATTTGTACCGCATGGTCGCATCGAGACCACACCACACACACTAGTGTGGGTAATCTCTCCTCTCAGACAGATTACTTTCACATTTCTCTCTCACTTCCTCTCTCTCTCTCTCTCTCTCTCTCTCTCTTCACAACACTGGCTTCGAGACACGCTCAGATCGGAGCAGGGATCGAGCAGAGGATCAAGTCTCCGCATGTTTCTAATGGGAAAGTTATAAAGGTTGGTACGACATGATGACCTTCCAATGGTAGCCTTCTGCGCTTGAGTTCTCGCATGCTGGACATTGAGATTCATAGTATAGGTGTGATGAGTCCAAACTCATTAGATTTTTAATCCATTTTTCTCGAGTATATTACGAGATAAATGTTGATTTGTTTGCGTAAATGTGATATTTTACTCAAATTTCATTTTGTAGGAAAACACAAAGAAAGCTAAAATCTCAACAAAAATCGACAAAACCGCTTATAGCGTAATTGAAGTCGCAACTGAAAATCGGGGTCGCGACAGGAAGCTTAGTTGTCAGTCAGTTCCAAGTCACGACATCACCAAATTCAGCTTTGAGGAAGAAATAGTCCTAAAAGCGGTCATGCATTTGAAGAAAGAAGGCGACAAAGGAAATGTGGCCGGACTAAAGGAAATATCCAAAGAAGAAATCCATGTCTCGACATCACCCGATGTTGCGACACCAATTGAATACAACCGAGGTCGCGACATCAGTCCGATGTCGCGAATGTGGATTCACAATGAAAGCCACGCCAGCGAGCTCCGGGGCAAACGGTTGCAATCCAGTTTTTGATGAAGGGCTCCATTTCGAGGTCATATTACGCCGTTGAGGTCGCGACATAAAAACAGGAACTGGAGTCTCAACAAAAAAAGTGGAGTTGCAACCACATTAAAAGTTTAAGAACCAAAAAGGAGGTCGCAACCTGGAAAGAAGCCAAACAAAGTCTTAACAAGAAACTGAAGTTGCGACCATTTAATGATCAAAGACCGCAAACGATGTCGCGACCACTCATTTAGGTCGCGACCTGAAGAAGAGCTAAGCAGAAGAAATCCAAGTCGCGCATCAACTTGAGGTCGTGGACTCAAAGGAAAGAGGAGGAGGAAATTGGTTGCAACAAAGAACCGAGGTTAAGACTCAGGTTAAAGAAATGGTAGCAAAAGAGGTCGCGATATCACCATGAGGTTACGATAAAATCAAACCCGTGGAAGGCGTATGACCACCAACACAATCGCGACCAAGAAATCAAAGTCACAACCTGAAATCATCATACAAACAAAAAGGTGGTCGCATCCCAAATCGCCGCAACTCGTGGTCGAAGAAGAGAAAGACAACGGAGCGTCGAAGGACATCAACACTGAAGAAACACTGATCAAATGAGGTCACGACTACAAACGATGTCACGACCATTGATCCAAGCAGTTGCAAGAAAACTGGTCGCAACATAAGCAACAAGGTCGCGATTGAACTGAAGTAATCAAGGGAAATTCATGTCGCGACATCAACCCTCGGTCATACATCGAACAATGAGCTGGACTTTTTCTTTGGAAATTCACTTGGAGCTTTTTGGGGATTCGCCCAATTTCTTTCGACAAAGATAAATAGACAAGCTTAAATAAGAAAGAATTCTTTCCATCTTCACTACCTTAAAAGGGAAAAGGAGAGGAACTCGTATAGTTTAGAGTAGGAGCCATTTTTCTTTATTTTTAGTTTATTTCTTTTCTGGATTTGAACCTGCGAACTGTGCAGAGACGAGTAGAGCTGGATTTTTTTATTTATGTTATTTTCTTAGTATTACTGCCTGAAAATTTATGAAATCTAGACAAATTTCGGAATTCATTTCTTCTCGCTTTATTGCAATTGGCGTTGGTTGTACGTGATCGGTGCTCCATTTATTAATTCAAGAATGCAAGAATCGTAGCACAAATTACGGATTTGATTTACATTTAGTTACAGTCTTTCCCGCACAAATATGGAGAACTAATTTGGGTTTGATTTTACTTATTTGGTGTCGTGTTTAAATTGTTAAGTTCCCAATAGTAAGACGAATACCACGAGGGAATGTATCTTGCCTGGAGCATCCGTGGATGCCCTCTCGATTTACGTAGACGGAGATTCCTCGGTGGTTCGGAGTTTGTTATCTCTTTTTCTCGGGTATGTTCGACTACCATTGATGAATTGTCAGCTCGAGAGTTCATTTTGATAAACTCTATCTCGCTCATAATTGAAGTCGAGGGTGTATTTAACAATATAAATAATCGTGAGTTCACCTTTAATCTAAAGGTAAGTTCCTAACCCAAAGGTTAGCTTAGATCTAATCAAGGGAAAGTGACGAACCTAGATCTGGAGGTCGAGCCACCACTATGGTAGAAACTTTTGCGAAACTCGAGAAGGAAAAGCAAAGGTCCGTCGCCAACAGAAATAAATTAGTATTGAGAGAGAAAATACCTGTATCTTGCAAGTTTAATTTGGAATATAGGTATCGTTGGATCTTGTCTTCGAGAGAAGTAAGGATATCTAACCTGAATATGGAGAAATCCAATTCACAATTAGGAAATTCGACAAAACCAGATCCATAGAACAGCAATGTACTTTAAAGGTCGAATCGATCAAGCTTCATTGTATTTCACTGATAGTTTTCGTTTCTCACAGGAAACTGATTCAATCCATTCTTATAGATACAATTTATTTTTATTCCATTTACTTTTGTTTTAAATTCCTAGTTTGACAATATCTACTAGTATAGGATCTTTAATTTTTTGTTGTTTAGATAAAACTTTCACTATGACTTCTTAGTCCAAATAGTATGGAATTTCGTAGTCAGTAGTTGATCTTAATTGCTACAATCTCTCGTGGGATGATACCTGACTTATATTCAGATTTTACTACTAGAGGACTCATAATTAGCAAAGGTTACAGGACTGACCCTTATTTTTAAATCATGAACATTAAGAGAAAAAACTAGTTTTTATCAAGCAAACTTATCCAAAGTGACATGGATGCAAGAGAAGTGTAAGGCTCTTGTAACTATGTTAATTTGAGGGGGTTTCCAATACAGAAAAAGGAAAACAGTGGTGCCTCAGTGGTTCACTCTGCGCTATACAACACTCATATGGGCATGCATTCCGGGATGAGGCACGAATGATTATATTCCTCTGCCACTCGAAAGTGGTGCCGCCGCTGGTTTGCCTCATCGACCCTTTCGAGACGTAGGACATGGGCCGACATTTGGACAAGGAGTTTATCGTACGTGATTCTTTAATAATGTAGTGGACGATTCGGCGGGAGCTGGAGGCCCTCAGGCAGAGGCCGGATGAGTCAGTCACTTCATTTATCTCCCGCTGGAGGGAGAAGATATACGATTATAGATATACCCGTGAGCGCGATCGATCAACATGATTATGCGCACCTCTTCAAATTTCGCTTATTAGGCATCCTCAGGATTTCCACATGCATTCCCTTGATCATCAAGTTCTGCACTTCCATGGCATCGAGGAAGGCATAACTAGAGGATTGTGGGCAGACTCTTCCCCTTCGGACTCAAAGGGGAAGAAGCCGAGGTCAGGCCCCAAATCATAAGAAATTGGTGCTATTGGTACATCGAGCCACATGTTTCACGTAGCCACGCACTCAGATACCGTTGTGATATTCATTACAAGATGGTACAATAGACCGCACAGACTGTTCTCATAGGTCGGCAGGCCTACTTATCTACATCCCCCACCACAGCCAATATATGCTACACAAGCACCTCAAAGGCCACTTGTATAATATCATCAGCAGTATAGAGCACCGCCTCCACCGAGGCGCCCAGTAGGGGGTTTATTATTAAATGGATGCCACTAAGTTTATTTCGTAGATTGGTTGAAGGGCCTTGATTGCCTCCACTACCTAGACCACCTCACCACATCCTACCTTCAGACCAGACATCTTCATTATGCCTACCATCAAAGAGTAGGTTATGATACGTATAGTCGTGCATGCTGAGACACGCCATTCAGACTTGATCGATCAAAGTTCAAGTTGGGATTTGAGACGCCCGCAGCTGACTGGGCGCACCACTTCCCACTCATGACACTAAAGCTGTACCTCCACCCACGAGTGGTATACATTCGGTTGAGTTTTCGAGACGAGATATTATTCATGACGTGGGATGGACGGAAGAGGCTCCACACCGATCGCCTTATACACGCACTGCATTTTAGTGGATACACTCTAGACAAGATCCCTAGGCCATCTGTGATTTATCATCCTTATGAGGTTCCTGCATTACTTCAATTTCACCCGTATACTTATAGCATGTTCCGCCCATAACACCCTTCATTATGTTCCCAGAGGAGTATGGGCTTGTTCACAGGGATGTTCAGATTATTACACGAAGTGGGAGGGTAGCTCAGCCTCCACCCGTTGATAGCCATTTCAAGGTCAGCTTAGAGAGGATGTTCAGAGAGAGGATGATGAGATTCCTACGCTGGGGCCGCGCACTAATGTGCTCGTATATCCATTTGGAGCCTATCGGGCCTCATCCATTACTCATAGAGACGATTGGATCGTAGCACTTAGTCGATCGCAGTTGACACAACCACTACCCTTATAGTTTATTCACTTTCGACAATCGATTTGAGCTACATGCATTGCATTTTCTCGATGATGATTTACCACCCGAGGGTCGATCATGTTCACCCTTAGTCATTGATGTCGCTGCTCGTGCCATCGGTGTCGTCCCTGTCTCGACTGACTACGGCCTCCGCCCTAAACGCCCCTGGTCCGTTAGTTACTGCCATTGCACTTGGATTTTCGCCGACTAATTTTAGGCCTTCTTCATGTAATTAGAGCTGCGATGGACTCGCCACGGGCACACTCGCACATGTTATGATCGGGCTAGCAAGCATACTCCATACAATTTCCCGTTTTTAGATTTAGGGGTCATCCTTGACCTCGCTTTCGTCAGTCCTGATTCATGAGGGCAGTGCTATACCATCTTCCCTTCATTAGAAGTCAGTTCATACATGAGGGGCGACATCACGATACACCCGATTACAGAGATGTTATTACTTCTTCTAAGCTCGTGTTACATATCAGCCACAAAGGAGGATGGACTCCATTTGACGGTTTACTTTCGATGAGGTTCAAAGTTGTCAATAGAGATGACATCATCATAGACTCGTTGCCTATGTCTTTGGATCAAGATAGTAACACTTCAACAGTATGATGAGAGGTTTAATGGGCCGCCAAAGAGGGGCGCGCGAGTTTACTTTTACAGTTGATCATGACATACCTCATGGGTTAGTTTACACTCATATAAAGGATGAAGCACATCATATATGGCCGCTACGGACAGGTGAGGGTCGGTGATATCTGGGTTCCATTCGACATCCCTCCGCCAGACACCTTTAAGCCATCGACTACTTTATTAGAGGATCAAAGCATGCACCCCGCATAGGGGGTATTGATCATGCTTTAGATACAGATGGGATCCAAGGCATCTAGCAGGCCTTGGGACAAATGTGTTTGAGTTCTGAGACTACTGAGGCACCTGGTTCCATGACAATTGCACCCCCATCACCGAGTCGAGCTAGTGTGTTCTCTATGTGTTTCCTCGAGGAGGTCCTTAACTATGACCTATCTATGGATTTGGGGGATGATATTGATGGAGTGACTCTTCCTGATACTTACATAGACGAGATAGACATGATCGACATAGGCCGTATCCTCGATGCAGCCCTACACGAACCCCATTCCGCTTTTGACATGTTTAGAGTTTCTGCTATTGATTTCGAGGATGTGACACTTTATGATACCTAAGCTGATGCAATGGACATGATTGGCACTAACCACATTCTGGATGTAGACCCACCTTGGCCCCTCTCTATTTTTTATATGTTTGGGATTTCTATGCTAGAGATAAATGATGATGATGGACTTGTTGCTATTGATATTATTCAAAATACTATTTCTGTTGAGGGAGAGTTTGACTATGTGACCCACTCCTTTCTTTGACACTATGTCCGGGTTTGTCACCCGCTTTGGTGATATTTATGATGGTAATAATGACATGAGTATTTTCGAGTATTTGCCTATGTCACAACATTTTCCTCGATTATACTCCTTAGCAATTCACAACACATATATATGATGTTGATGATGGGAGACACAAATGAACGACCGTGGCCTGCCGAGTGATTCTACACAAAGGACAAGAAAGTTACACCTATTACTAGTAGCACGGAGTTGATAGATTCTTTGGGGGCACTGTGATCAACCCAAAAAGGAGATTTAGACGGCCTTCCTATCTCGATGAGAGGAGTAGATTGATCGACCAAGCCAGTCATACTGATGTATTTCATGGTTATATGAGTGATATAGCCGGGCCTTGAATCTTCTATAGTGCAAAAGATCACCCACCCATTCTACCATATAGTTAGCTAAGCAAAAATTGATAGACTACACCCGATGGAGTTTGCAAGTTGCTGAAGAAATCGTGGCTAAATCCTAGTGTTGGTCGTCGCTGGTCAGGTATTCCGAGTGGTTGGCTAATGTCGTCCTTGTTCCCAAAAAGGATGGCAAGGTTAGAGTTTGTGTAGACTTTCGTGATCTGAACAAAGCTAGTCCTAAGGATGATTTTCCCTCCCACATTGGATATGTCAAGGATGTGCGACTATAGGACATTCGATGTTGCCTTCAAAGATTGAATTTTGGTAGACCGCATTATGATAATCAGAGATATGGAGAAGACTTCCCTTTCAATAATGAGGGGGTACTCTATTGATACTTGGTTGCGCCATTCAATAAGAATGCAAGAGCCACTTATCAGAGAGCTACTACTACTCTGTTCCATGACATGATGCATAGAGATGTCGAGGTATATGTGGACGACATGATAGTGAAGTCCCGAGATAGGGCAAATCACTTAGCAACCTTACAGAGGTTCTTTGAGAGGATCGCACGGCTCAGCCGAGGTCAACCCTGCAGTTCACCTGGGTAACTCGAAATCGCTAGATCATTACTGTTAGTGAGCGGGTATAGAGGTTGATCTTGAAAAGATCAGCCATACTTGACATGCCTACCCGAGGATCGAGAAAGAGATAAGAGGTTTTCTAGCGTGACATGCATATCAGCCGCCCAATGCTAAACTGACATATGTGAGCTTCATTTCTCTGCCTTCTCGAGGTTAACCAACTTACATTTTGGAATGATGATTGCTAGCGTCCTTTTGAGAAGATTAAGAAGTGTCTCCTTTCTCCTCCAGTTTTAGTGCCTCATATACCAGAATGCCCTTTGCTTTTGTATTTGTTAGTTTCAGACATGGCCTTAGGATGCATGTTAGCTTAGCTCGATGATTTAGGGAAGGAGCGAGCCATCTATTATTCGAAACAAGAGGATGCTGTATATGAGGATATACATTATGATTGGGCGCCTTGTTTGGTGCATTGGTTTGGGCCACTAGAGACTAAGACATTATGTGACAGAGTATTTGTTAAGACCTTTTGCATGTATATAAATCAGACACCGCGCCTGGGCGACCACAATACTTAGTCCCCGCACGCCAAAAACTATAACTAAAATAACTTGTATGCTCATAAGAAAATAGTTTTGTCACCGAATCCACCAAAGATTAGTTCGTCTTAAACCGTAGCGCATGTGTCGTATAAGTAATAAAGTGAACCTATAAGTCCGAATATCATTCCCACGGAGTTTGAAGAGAATTTAAAGTTCAATTACCCCAACTACTTAATTTCTACACTATTTGAACTCCATTTTATAAAATTTCAGTGACCTAACAAAGAATTTTAATATCTGATAGTTGACATCTATAATAAAGAAAATCTAAAATCCTAACATGGACTGGACTGAACCAGATCATTGCTGGAAGTGAACACATGGATTTTCACTGATGTGAAATTATCAATTCCCTCGCTTCGTCCCATTCTATCATGAATTGAATATGAAATTGTCAAAGACGTAAGTAGTATAGTTTGATTTCTCCTATAACCATACTCTTTCAATTTATTAGAAACATTCATGTTCATTTATGATACATGTTTCTAATCAATTACTTGTAATAAAAATTTATTTATAAGATTTAGGTATTTTTCTTTTCCAATATTTCATACCCATTTCTTATGACTGCAGATCCCTTGCTTCCGAAGATGACAATTGCTAAATATCTATAAATTGAATGATGTCTCAGCCTTAAAATCTTTGAAGAGTTCTTAATTTCCTTGATTAGATCTCTGCTAACATGGGATTGAGATCCTTTTTCCAGATTAAGAAGAAATCTCTAATTGATTAATTTGATAGCTCACTCAACCTATTCTCAACCATTAGCAAAATTAAGGATATATCTAAATAATCTTTCAGAGTTCGTTAGTTCTTCAATATTTGTCTAACATAAATTCAAGTAACTCCGTATCTATGCTCGTGAATCTCCATCTTTGTGTCACTCAGAGGGCCACCTAGAAATCAGAGCCAAGCCACAGTCCTTTATGGGTATTCGTTACTAATATTGGAACAATTCACTATATGAACATCATCATTAAAATAATTTCAAGATTCTTAACCCAGGAATTTCCTTCTATCAGGCAAAAGACCATGATGTATACATCGATCTTTCCCCAATAAAGTTGTGTCTCGAAATCGGATTATAGTGAACACTGAAATAATGATAAGGAAATTCCAATGTAGTTGCAATCAATTGAAGAAATAAGTTCCGCTTGTCCGAATACATTATAATCTACGCACCTGGAAAAGAGAATCAACAATTTAATTCAACTTCAAAACTTCTTAACAATGCACTGCTTCAAGTCCAGCAAACGAATTGAAATTCTACGCTAATCTAATCTACTCAACGAAGAAAAGAAAATAAAAGAAAAAAAAGAAAAGAAAAATATAATATAAAGGAGTCCCGCCCCGTAAACGTTGGTTTCGCCTTCGAGACTCGAAGAACTGAGAAGACCGCATCACTTTCCTAATTGGGCTTCTATTTATGAGACCCCAAAAGCTCAGTCTCTAACATCGATGCTTATTTGCGAATCCCTAAAATTCTAGCCTAGATTGTCTCTCTCACCGCGACCAAAGCTCAGTCGCGATTGTAGTTTTGAATTTTGTTGTAGGTTTCGTTAAAGAAAATGTATGTTGCACTGCTTTCCGTGTTCTTCCTCGATTTCACACGACGGTGTTTTCTTGGTCGCGATAGTGATGCTGTCCTACTTCTTCAAATTCATGTCGCGACCTAGCTTTTCTTGTCATGACAACATTTCTATTTTGGTTCTTGTTGCAACACTGTCTTGTATTATTGGCATCTCGGTCGCGACCCAAAAAGTCTGTCGCGACAGAGTTCTGCCCCATTTAGCCTGTTTCCTTGTTGCAACTTCATTTTTGTTGTTGCGACCTGGACTTTTGTGTTGGGGATGTTTTGCATGTCGTGATCCCAATATGTTATGTAGCAACGACACTTTTCTTGTAACATCCCAAATTATACCCTGACAGTTTTATAACATGTTTTGGGTATAATAAAAGTAAATGTATATTTTCGGAATAAAATAATGCTAAAAATAAAATAGCAAAACCCGAATTTGCATTACATACAAGGGTAAATTGGTAATTTACCACGTTAGGACCTAAGGGTCATAATCTCATAAGATTGTATGCCAAAGTAGAGTATAGCATAAGTTGAAATACAAATGAAATAAAGATGAGGGACCAAGAAATAAATAAAGGAAAGAAAAATCAATAAATAAGGATGAGATAAGACCAAAATAGCTCATTTGGTCTTGAGAGAAGGAGAGCTCCTATGGGTAGGATAAGGGAGAAGAGAAGAGAAGGAGAGGAAGAAGAAGAAGAAGAGAAGAGAAGAAGGAACAAGGAAGGAGAAAAAAAGAGATCAAAGGTATGGATTTGTATGGTTTTCTATGGATTATAGTATGAAACTTGTATGAGATTTGTATGGACTTGTTTGTAAGGAATTTTTTTTATGGATACTTGGTTGGAGGTTTGGAATACCTCTTTTGTTTGTGTAGAACTTCAGTTGGCTTGGTTGTGGTCCTCAATAGAGGAAAGATTTGTATAGAAAATGTCAGGGTTTAGGGGAGATGCCGTCTGTTTTGCTAATCCGCATATTGCTCTTGGCTATAACTTGGCCATCATCCAAATTGAGTGGGATTCAAATTTCTGGGTATAACTGACTTCTAGAAGAACAAATCTCCTTGAAATAAGTATCCAAATTCAACTCAGAACAGAAAACCACAGCGGAAGTTCCCGTTGGGTCAATTCAAGTACTTTGTTACAGCTGATTTCGTAGAGTTTCGTATTTAGGCCATAGTCGAAGTTTCACTCATTAAAATTGAGTGATTCAAATTTTTTGGGTAAACTAGACTTCTATAAGAACAGATCTCCCTGAAATAGGTGTAGGCAAATTTGGACCCTAGGGTACCTAGAAAATTCGTTAAAGTGAAACTCTGTTTCGGGTCAATTCTGTTACAATTCTGATACAGTTTTGGATTTCCGAGCAGTTTTGGTATTTAGGCCATAAGTTGAGTTTCATTCATCCAAAATAAGTGATTCAAATTTTTGGGTAAACTAGACTTCTAGGAGAACAAGTATTCCTGAAATAAGTATATCCAAATTTGGACTCCATTGGACCTAGAAAATTCGTCAAAGTAAGGAACACCGTCCTTGGAAATCGTCTCAAAATTCAATGAACTCCAGCACTCGGGCCGTTTAAATCATAACTCGAAGCACTCTGGCCCAAAATGAGGTGATTCGAATTTTTGTACAAACTAGACATCGGGGAGAATAACTTTCATGAAGAAAGTAGGGTCCGAAAATGGACTTAGGAGTTTTCTAGAACTGTTCAGGCAGAATTGGTTATAGAAACTAAAATTATATAACGGTTATATAAATGTTTTGTTATATTAAATAACGCATCATAGTAATATGATTATGATAACTTGTGTTATGAAAGTTAAAGATAATACATATATAATTGTGTTATATGAAAAGTACGCTTAAATGTTTATAAGAGACATTCAAAATGAATATCTCATAAGTATATATGATATCGCAGATATTCATGTATATGATATCTTTTCAATAATTCGAAAGATTGTTAAGAAAACATAATAAAATGATTGCCTGCTTAAGACCGAGTAGTTGGATAGATAGGCATGCCTATAGGGATATAATTGTCAGCAAAGATATGTTTACGATATTGGAGATCCCTGCTTGCCCATGACATGTATCCCTTTCGATCATTATAATCTATCTGTCATTATACAAATAGATATCATTGTCTCGTATAGTGCTAGTACCTTCGGGTACATACAGTTATTTCCCGTATCCGCTTCTAAGGTTTTTGCAGGCATGAAAAATAAAAGAAAATGATAAGTATATGTAAAGCGTATGATATGATATGAGAAGCATAGCACTGCTATGCGATGATAGTATACAGTTACAGGAACAAGAAGTAAAGTGAAAGATGACATGAAAAGTATATGAAATATGATAAGAATGAAACATGTTATGAAAAAGTAGATATGAGAAATAGATAACATAATGTGAATGTTATATTTGCCATAAGTATATGCATGTGTATAGAAGTGTGATGATCCGTGCTACGGGTCGTCCATATGTATTTATTCCCACTAAGCTTAAAGCTTAGCACGAGTGTTTTCATCCGCGTAGTACGTATATTTAAACGAGGACAGGACAATCCACATCGCAGCTAGTAAAGGCCACGCAGATCACTAGGTGCCCACTGAAGACCTGTATATTTTGTATATGTAATTTGTTTATTTTGCAATGTTGTAAATATTTAAATGTCGAACACTTCCATATATGGAGCTTGTATATATTTTGTAACTGCTGCTTAATATGATACAAGTTAACTGCTTAACTTTATATGAATGAATAAGCTTAAAGTTTATAAGCTTCATAGCAAACAAAAAAACGACACCCGTAAGCTTGACACCGCAGCCGAGTCAGCGCTGCTGCTTGGTGGTATCGAGCCTAGGTCAGCTTACTGAATAGAGAAGGCGATAGAAAACATGTGTTTAGTAATGTGTTGACTGATGTGGATGTCCTTGTGTTTTGTATAGATGAATCGTCCTCCAAATCTAGCTGAAGAAGTAGCTGAAAGTGTTAACCCAGGAGATCAAGGGTTACCTGCTTCGGATCCTTCTGAATCTGTCAGAAGTGAGAGTCATGTCCTAGCCGAACCAAATGAAGCTTTGTTTAGGATATCTCAGGACATGGCTCGAGTGTTAGAGAGGATCGACATCCAAAAGCCCGATAGATATGGTAAGAAGACACGTGGAGTCGAGGAATTCCATGGGTCAAACATGAAAGAGTCCGATGCCGACTCGTTGAAAAGCCGCAAAGAATAAGAGAGGAGGTGATGCCCTCCCGATCAAAGAGTGATATGTGCCGTTTCTATTGCAAGGCAAAGGCTTATGATTGCGGAAACTAGTGTCGAGTGAGTCCGAGGCTCTGCATCCCATACCATGGAGTTTTTATCCAAGAGTTCGTACAATATGTCCCGATATGTTCAAAGACTAAGTGGAAGCAGCTTTTCGACTCAAGTAAAGGAACTTATCGCTGGTTGAATATGAGAAAGAATTCACCCATCTTAGTACAAAGACTAATCAAATTCACAGACATTTTAGTGTAGGTATTTGATGATGGACTAAATGAGTCCATAAAAAGATATTTTCATGCCGTGATGCACTCCAAAGTACTTCTATCGCTGTCTGCTGCAATGGAAGTGGAGAAACTGGAGGCAAGCAAGAGAAAGATTTAGAAGAGAAAGCTTCTAGAGGTGCTTCTTCCGGGTAAAAGAGTCAGAGAGTCCCCATCCGAAGCCGGCAAGACAGGTCTCGACTACAAGAGGTAGAAGACCAGGAAGGCAAAGGGTCCTACTCGCAGAGGTGTTTCAACCGACAAGCGAGAAGTCCTGCAGAGTGCCCCTACTGCCATAGATCTACATTTGGGTGTGTGCATCAAGCTTACAGGAGGATGTTTTAGATGTGGAAACACTGAACACTTGATGGCGAATTGTCCCCGATAGTCAGGGGATAATAGGAGTTTGCAAGGTAGTGGCAGAGGGAGATCTGTTACACCACCTTCGACTCAGGATCGAGGTAGGGGTCAAGGTGGCCTGACGAAAGGCTAAGGACGGGAGGCG
The DNA here is from genome assembly GCA_016808115.1 of Tetrastigma voinierianum. Classification (NCBI taxonomy): domain Eukaryota; kingdom Viridiplantae; phylum Streptophyta; class Magnoliopsida; order Vitales; family Vitaceae; genus Tetrastigma; species Tetrastigma voinierianum. The sequence continues at coordinate 267,381 of JAEQBH010005214.1, forward strand.
CCTGCAGACAAAGGATCATCCTATGCCTGCGCCCCCAACACGAGCTTATGCTATGAAGGCTCGTGAGGATCAAGATGCTTCAAGTGATTGTCGCATTTTCTGCGATATTGAGACGCATGCTTTGATAAACCTGCTCTACTCATTCGTATATATGTACGTAACTCCGTTTGATAGAATGCCATTAGTAGAGCAATTACCATATGATATGCTTCATAGTCCCTCTGGGCATAGTGCCAGAGTCAACCGAGTGTATAAGAATTGTCACCTAATGACTCATGACAGAGAGTTTTCTGTTGATCTACTTGCTTTGTCGTTTCATGAGTTTGATTTAATTTTGGGAATGGATTGGTTATCCAAACATCGAGCTATAGTTGATTGTGATAAGAAAACAGTAAGGCTTAAATGTTCTGACCTGTCAGAGGTAATAGTACATGGTATCCAATCTGGAGCCGTGTCAAATGTAATTTCAGCTATGCAAGCCCGACGATTGTTGAGGAAAGGTTGTGAAGCCTTTTTGGATTTGGTGCTTGACTCTAAAAGAGGTCAAATAGAATTGGAAATTATTATGGTTGTGAAAGATTTTCTGAATGTGTTCCCTAAAGAGTTACCTGGTATTCCACCTGTAAGAGAGGTGGATTTATCTATTGAGATTTTACCAGGAACAACTCCTATTTCTAGGGTACCATATAGGATGGCTCCAACTGAGTTGAAAGAGCTAAAGATTCAACTACAAGAGCTTCTGGACAAAGGGTTTATCCGACCAAGTGTTTCTCCTTAGGGTGCACCTGTTTTGTTCGTGAAAAAGAAAGATGGCACCCCACGGATGTGCATTGATTATCGGTAAATCAATAAGGTGATAGTGAAAAACAAATACCCATTGTCGAAATCAAGATCTCTTCGATCGCTAAAAGGGCGGGTGTCTTCAAAGATGTGATTTGGCACTGTGGTACTATCATCTAAGAGTGAAAGATGTCGATGTTTAAGACAAAGATTTAGAACTCCGATATGGCCATTATGAGTTCTGTAACGCCCTATTTGATTCGTGTCACAAAGAGGGTGATCCGAAATCAACAAAATTTGTATCCTAATTTCTCCCTACCGCCGTAGTCACGCCATCAGTAAAGATAACGGTTCTAGGGTCGAAATTGTGATGGGTTTTCTTCAGACAAAATGATTTACGCGAGGTTAAAAAATGGTGAATTAAATTTGATTTTTAGGTTTGGTTAAAAGTCAAAGGAGGTTTCCTGGGGTTTAAAACTCAAAATAAAAACAAGTTAAAATGTAAAATGTAACCTCAAGTGTTAGGTCATCGGGGGACTAGTTCTACAAGTCACCGAGGTCCTCAGGTTATTTTCGCCGGGAGATGACATATAGTCATCTCCCGAACCGATCTTCACAAAATAATTATCCTTTCAAAGATGGTGTTTACCATAAAGAAGCAGACCGACAAGCAGAGCAATTCTCCCCGACTCACCCACAACGACAGAGGGTAACTAATGAATCTCATGGATTCCAAAGAATAAGCAATCCACTCGAACCCCTAAAAGATTACCAAATAAAGGTCATTCAAGGTGAATCTAGGGATTTAAACTCAGAGTTCAAAGGAAACACAAATCACAAAGGCATACCGCGTGAAAAAATGGGAACCTCCGCAGGCCTCCAAATCCTACCCCAAAGAAATTTTCCTTCAAGGAGGAAGGGTTTTAGCTGCTAATCCTCCAAGTTGTCATCCTTGGAGGGTGTTTGACAACCAAGAAAATAGAAAAGAAAGGGAAAGAAAATGAAGCAGAGAAAACTCCAAAAATTTATTGCGAAGTGATTGATGTCCATTTGTTACAGACTGAGGCTTATATATGCTCAGAAAAAGGGAAATTACAAAACAATATGAAACAACAAAATTACAGTGAGGGTAGAAAGGAGAAAAACCAAAACGGAGTCGTTTAAACACAAAAACAGGAGCAGACAATTTTCACTATGCACAGTGATTTTCGCTATCATAGCGAAAATTCAGTCATAGCGAAAATTGAAATTTTCGCTATGCACGCACTTTCGCATGATAGCGAAAAATTCCAACAGAAGCGTAAATTTTCAAGACTGCTCCATCAGTCTGGCCATCGTTCCATTGCTCCATGCTTCATTTTTTCTTCTATTTTCGCCTTCTTCCTCTTGGTCTCTGATTCATGATGTTGAGTTTGACTCGAATTTTTCATGTTTGGATCAGACTCAACAATGTTGGCATGATTAGCTCGCAAACCGTGAAATTTGCCACAAAACGCGATCGCAGAATAATAAGGACCTTAATGTAAATCGGGTTAATTAGAATGATTAGTATACAAAGCACTCAAACCTATAATAAATAGGGTTCAAAATAGCACTTTGGGTACTAATCACACTTCGAACCTACACATTGCTAGTCCCTTAGCAATGAAAGAAAGAAAGAAAGAGAGAACATACAAAACAATAACAAATAATGTTCACAAAATGGTATTTCAAAAAGGTTGTGAATGAGTAATGCCTAACCCTAAGTAAAAATCATCAAAGCCTTGTCCAATAATTATCATGAGAGAATGAATGCCATACAAAATTGAGTATTAAAAGAGCCTCCTTCTTGGTGAATCAACCAGAAACTTCCACCAAAAAATCTAAGTGTTTGTTTGATCGCCTCAACAATAAACCGCTAAACCGCACTCTCCCAACCTAGCTACTACCACGACTCCAGCATGCTAACCAACCTAAATAGATCAGGACCCACCTCTTATTCCACAATTCATTTTGTGTTGTAGGGTGTAATGCCGCGGAATCGACTTCACCAAAGTCCATGTAACGGGGATTTATCGATGACTCCCAACCAATTAAGGCTTAGGGCACCAAGTCATAAGGATCTTTCGACCACAAACTCTTCAGGTTTCACCCCGGACTTCAAATGATTTCGAGACTCCAGCACCTACAACTTGCTAAACTCTACCCATCCACCCGTGTAGCGAACACTAAGTCGGCGACTCCCAACCAGTGAAGGTTTAGGGCACCGGGCTTTAAAGGCTTTCGCCATATACCCTCGGATCGTGCCTCGTTTCACAAGCAAAGCGTTGCAATTTTTCTTCTTTTTCTTTTCTTTTTCTTTTCTTTTTCTTTGCTTTTTATTTTGGAAGACACATTGGCCTTCTATTCATGGGGGTCCTTAACCTATTAAAGGTAGTCAACAACACTATGATAGGTTATTGCAAGGCTTAGGAGGTTGCGCAGTTTTTCAGCCTATCATTGAAACCTAATGTGCTCGGTGTGTGGTTAGATGAAGGTGGAAGAAAAATTGTCGAAAGCAACAAGAGTTCAACTGATCATCCACTCAACTAGGCATGGAACCAATCTAACATCAATAGAATTGGACAAAGTTTCAATTTTTCAAACTATGAGCTAGGCAAAACACACAAAATTTTGGTTGCAAAATGGGTCCAAATTTTGAAAAAGTAAGTTGTATAGTATAACAGCTTTATAGAAAGGGGAACCCGCAGTTAACGAACATCACAAATGGGCTTGCTCAAAATAGTAACAAAAACATAAATACAAAAACCACTTCCTTCGCAAACTCTCCCCCCAACCCAAACATCTCGGTGTCCGAAATGGGGCTCGGATTGAAAATTTAGGGAAGGAAGTGTTACCCTTGAGTCAGATGATTGTTGTTTGATAGGAGACTTCACAAGCTTTCCATCGACACCTTATTCACTCCGTTTGGGCTTCAAATAAACAAGTTAGGAGAAGAAAAGAGAGGAAAAAAGTGACAAGTTGGAGCATTTAAAAAATTACACATTCATAAAAATTTAAAAAGTGTTATTTCTGGTCATATTTGGATTCTACACTCTCTAAGCTTTCCAACGGTCAAAACTCAAACGGAGTTCAATGAAAAAATTTTTCGAACTAAACAACCTGGAGCAAGAAAAATAATAAATATACTAAAATTTTCGCACATAAACAAAATTCAAGCATGATAGCGAAAAATTCAAGAATAAAGCCATAAATTTTCGCTTATGTGTAAGAGCTAATTTTTTTTTTTTTGAAAAATAAAATAAATAAAACAATTAATAAAAAATAATAATAAAATAATATTAAAATAAAAATAAAACTTTTTTTTTTTTGAGAATTTTTTTGAGACAAAATTTTTTTCAAAATAAAATAATTAATAATAATAATAATAAAACGTTTTTTTTTTTTGAGAATTTTTTTTTCAAAAATAAAATAATTAATAATAATAACAATAAACTTTTTTTTACTTACCCATCAGCCACTATTTTGTCTTTTAGTCGGACTGCATAAATTTCGCTACCATAGTTAAATTCATTCGCTATGATCACGAAATTTCGCTATCATTGCGAAAATTTTGCTATGCCATAGCGAAAATTGCCAGCCTTCTATCCTGCTTGTTGATCTTCATTCTGCTCCAAAATTTCACTCAAACTACAAAAATTAACACAAGAAAAATTAAGAAAAATTGCAGAAAAGTGAAAAACATGCTAGAACAAAGATTGACTTAAAAATTAGTGAAAATCTAAAAAGAAAAATTATAGAAATCTAAATAAAATACGATAAAATAAAATAAAACAGGAAAAATTAAAACAAAAAAGTGTAAATTTAGAAATGTCGAGGTTCGTGCCCAAATCCGAACCGGCACCAACTAAATCGTTACAGAATGTAGTAACCACAAAGTTTTCGAAGGAAAAGTGTATTCTTGTAAAGTGGCCACTAACTTCCTAAAGTTCTCAGAGAATAGTGCGATGGGGGTGGCCTTTGTGACGGGCGCCAGGGGTTTCTGGGTCGGGATTGTGATGCGTGAGGGCAGGATATAGATTTGTCAAAGGAGGGGCTAATGGCAAGGCTGTACTGGGCAAGGGCAAAGGGTGTTCAATTTTGCGGAAATTGCTTCAAAACAAGCCTGGGCTCTTCCACTATTTCTTTTCCACTACCCTCCTCGTTATAAAGTAAGGATTTCTTTCTTGGTTCTCCCTTTGGAAAACAACATCACACATATATGAGGATTCATATCCCCGACAATCCAATAAAACTCTATAAGCCCCTCGTGGCGTTGTCGATGACCGGCTCCTCCGCATGGTGTCACTTTGGCACTCCTCCTCTGGTGGACATTGCTGTTGATCAATTAGGTCTTCAATGGAATCTTGCAGGTTGTCCCATTTATGCTCAAACTCATTTTTCTGTTCCATCTACCTCTTGTTCAAATTGTCTTCCATGATACCCTCTTATTCGAATGGGCATTAACTCCTTATTATCTGCCACAAAGTCATCCACTATCCGGGTAAGGTCCAAAATGACTTGTTCAAATGGAGGGATTAACTGTGGTGGCCGAGGTGACTGAGGAGTTGAAGCATAAAATGGAGGTTCTGGAGGAGCATATTGTGGAGGTCTTCAATCTCTATGAGGAAGTGGTGTGATTCCCAACTATGGTCAGGCACTACCACATGCTGAACTCATCCATCGGGTTTCTATAGTCCCCCGCGGACATGTAAGCTTGTGGTTTCTCTCCACAGGTACCCAAGCACTGTTTCTCCCTTAGGTGTTCCATTTGATTCTAGTTCGCCCATCAAACATGGATTCCCAAAGAAACCAGCAAACACAAGACAACACAAAACAATCCTGCAACAACTCTTTTTTTTTTTTTATATGAAACTAAAAGAAAATGACAGTGAAATATAAAAGCAATTCACCAGTACTTGTGATGAGGATCACAAGTGTTTCACAGCTTCTCACTTGCACTAAGGCACCATCCCTAAGAATCACTTACTGATTCTGGTACACGCAGGGTGATCCGAAATCAACAAAATTTCAGATCCTAAATTCTCCTCCTACCGTCAGAAATAAGCTACCGCAGCATAGCGTGTTCTAGGTCGAACACAGGATGGGTTTTCTTCGCATAAATGATTTACGTGAGGTTAAAAATGGTGAATTAAATTTGATTTTCAGGTTTGGTTAAAAAACAAAGGAGGTTTTCGGGGTTTAAATTGAAAATAAAAACAAGTTAAAATGTAAAATAACCTCAAGTGTTAGGTCACCTGGGGATGAGTTCTACAAGCCACCGAGAGGTCCTCGGGGTTATTTCTCTGGGAGGACATATAGTCATCTCCGAACCGGATCTTCATTTAGCTATAAACCTAACCCAAAATAATTATCCTTTCAAAGATGGTGTTTATCGAGTAGCAAGCAGACCGGCTGAAGAACAACTCCCCGACTCACCTACAACGATTAATAGAGTGGTAATTCACGAATCTCGGATCTAGCAATAAGCATCCACTGAACCCTAAAAGATTATCAATAAAGGTCATTCAAGGTGAATCTAGGGGATTTAAACTAGAGTTCAAAGGAAACACAAACTGCCAGTGCATACCGTGAAAAATGTGGGAACCTTCAAAGCAGCCTCTCCAATCCTACCTCCCAAGCAGCCCTTTCCTTTCAAGGAGGAAGGTTTAGCGCTCATCCTCCAAGTCATTATCCTCGAGTGTGTTTGAAACCAAGAAAATAAAAGAAAGGAAAGAAATGAAGCGTAGAAAACTGAGTCAATACTTCCAAAATTTATCGCTAAGCATTTGATGTCCATCGGTTACGCATCGAGGCTATATATGCTCAAAAAAAGGGAAATTACAAAACAATATGAAACAACAAAATTACAGTGAGGGTAGAAAGGAGAAAAACCAAAACGGAGTCGTTTAAACATAAAACAGAGTGCATAATTTTCGCTTATGCACAAAGGATTTTCGCTATCATGTTTAAAAATTCAAATATAGCGAAAATCGAAATTTTCGCCGTACGCAATTTTCGCTTATGATAGCGAAAATTCCAACAGAAGAAAATTTTCAGCACTGCCTCCATTGTCGGCTACTGCTCCATTGCTCACGCTTCATTTTTCTTCTATTTTCGCTCTTCTTTCCTCTCGGGTCTCCGATCTATGATGTCGAAGTTTGACTCACTCCTTCATGCTTGATCGACCAATAATGTTGGCATGATTAGCCCGTAAAACCGCAAAATTTGCCACAAAATGCGATCAGAATAATAGGACCTTAATCAGAATCGGGTTAATTAGAATGATTAAGATACAAAAAGCACTCCAAAACCTATAATAAATAAAGGTTCAAAATAACACTTCAAGTACTAATCACATTTGGGTTGACTAATGCACTGGCGGCATTCATGGATTTGATGAATAGGGTGTTTAGACCCTATTTAGATCAGTTTGTCGTGGTCTTTATTGATGATATATTAGTATATTCTAGAGATGAGCAGGAGCATGAGTAACATTTGAAAATAGTCCTACAGACTTTGAGAGAGAAAAAGTTGTATGCTAAGCTTAGCAAATATGATTTTTGGCTAAAGAAAGTTTCATTCATAGGCCATATTGTGTCTGCTGAGGGTATAAGAGTTGACCCTACTAAGATTGAAGTTGTGGTGAATTGGAAACCGCCTCGAAGTGTTACCGAAGTGAGAAGTTTTTTGGGCCTCGCAGGATATTATAGAAGATTTAGAAAGGATTCTTCGTCATAGCTTCTCCGTCACTAAATTACTTCTAGAAGAGTAAAGCTTGAGTTTGGTTTATAAATGTCGAATAGTTTTGAACAAATTTGAAAGAAATGTCAAGCAAAGCACCTATTGACGCAACCTACTCCTGAAAAGAGTACACCTTATACAAATGATGCTCGTGCATTGGTCTGGGATGTGTGTTAATGTAAAGATAGGGAAAGTAGTATTATGCATCCAGGCAAAGAAGCCACATGAACAAAATTATACCACTCATGACCTAGAGTCACAAGGGTAAAGGTTTGCTTAAAATATGACGACACTATTTATATGGGGAAAAATGTAGAATTTACACGGATCATAAGAGTCTCAAGTGTTTACTGACTCAGAAAGAATTAAATTTGAGACAATAGAGGTGGTTAGAGTTATTCAACGATTATGACTGTATAATTGACTACCACCCTGGAAAAGCTAATGTGGTAGCAGATGCCTTAAGTAAGGCAATGGCAAAATGGTCACTAAACACGCTGAACGGAGACTAGCAAATGATGGAGCTATATTAGCCCAATTACAAGCACACCGTGTTAAAGCAAATGATTATAGATGCCTAAAAATGACGGGTTAGATGCAGAAAGGTACGTATGATCGATGGTGACAAGACTGGGTTTTTAGTAAAAGAAGATGGAAGTTTGTATTTCCAAGACGTAATTATGTAAAAGCGATGATAAGAGCTTAAGAAAAAGTTGTTATTTGCAGCTCATAATACGGTATTTACCATGCATCCTGGAGGTAATAAGATGTACCCAGATTTGAAATGCTAGATCGGGTGTAAAGGAATGAGTTAGATGTACGCAGTACGTGTCTAAGTGTTTGACGGTTCGCAAGTTAAAGCGAACACCAGTCTTACAAATCGTTGAATCCTCTTCCAATTCTCAATGGAAGTGGGATAACATTACCATGGATTTTGTGTCGGGTTTTCCCTCACGCAACAAAACAAGACTCGTCTCTGCGATTGTTGATAAGCTCACAAAGTTCATTTCATTTTATACTACCGAATGACTATTCTATGGACTCAATTAGAATGGAAGCTATATGTGGATGAGATTGTGCGATTGCATGGTAAAATCACATTCATTGTGTCGATAGAGATATGCTTACTTGCTGTTCTAGAAGGAATTACAATAATTTAGGCACGAGGCTGAATTCTCAAGATGCATTCCATCCGCAAAACAAGATGGGCCAGATCAGAGATTGATTCAAGTACTCGTTATATGCTTGGGGATATGTAATGGAATTCATTGAATAGATAAGTATATTCCATTGATAGAATTTGGCTATAACAATAAGACAATCAAGCATTGGCATGGTACCGTATGAGGTTTTGTATGGTCGGGAGATGTAGAACTCCCCGTGTGTCGACAGACTGGACAGCATGGGCATCACCGTCCCAGATACAACAAAAGACGCGCTAACCAAAAAAGCCTCCTTCGTTATTCGGGCAAAGGTTAGTTAGTTGCTAGCAAGGATCGACAAAAGTCATATGTTGATTTGAAAAGGAAGGACATTGAATATGAAGTGGGTGATAAAGAATTCCTAAAGGTATCTCCATGGAGAAGGTGCTTAGATTTGGGAAGAAAGGGAAGCTGAGTCCGAGGTTCATGGCCCATATGAAGTTTCGAGAATCGAACCATGATCGGTTAGCACTCCTCCAGAAAGCCAGCTGTTGCATGATGTGTTCCATGTGTCTATGCTAATGGAAATACCGTTCACGTAGCCGCACATACTACCAAAGGCAAGAGATACAAGTACAGTAGGATTTGTCATATGATGAGGAACCAAAGGCCTGATCGAGAGGTGAAACAAGCCAGGAACAAACAAGTGCCATTAGGTGAAAGTGCTCTGAAATACCATGATAGAAGAAGATTGGGAGCCGGCAACGTATAAAAGCATAGTATCCGCAACTTTTCGAATGTACTTAATTTCGGCGACGTAAATTCCTTTAAAGGAGAGTTGTAATATCCCAAATTATACCCTCGACGCTTTATAACATGTTTCGGGTATAATAAAAGTAAATGTATATTTTTTCCCGGTCAAATAATGCTAAAAATAAAATAAAGAAAAACCCTGAATTTGCACAGATACAAGGGTAAATTGGTAATTTAACACGTTGGGACCTAAGGGTCATATAATCTCATAAGATTGTATGCCAAAGCAGAAGACATAAGATAAGTTGAAATACAAATGAAATAAAGATGAGGGACCAAGAAATAAATAGCCGAAAGAAAAATCAATAAATAAGTGATGAGATAAGACCAAAATAGCTCATTTGGTATTGCGTAGCGAGAGTCTTTACTGTAGGATAAGTAAGAAGAGAAGTTGAGAGAAGAAGAAGAAGAAGCGAAGAGAAGCATAGCATGGAAGGAGAAAAAGAGTATCAAAGGTATGGATTTGTATGGTTTTCTATGGATTATGTATGGAACTTGTATGAGATTGTACTTGGATTTTTTTGATGTTGATACTTGGTCGGGAGGTCAATACCCTTGTTTGTGTAGAATCTCGTTGGTTTGGTTGCATCCTCAATAAGAGGAAAGATTTGTATAGAGAAATGCTGGGTTTTGTGAGATGCCGATGTTTTTTTTTCCAACCCAAGTTTTTGTTTTGGCCATAACTTGGCCATCATTCATCCAAATTGAGTGATTCAAAGTTCTAGGTAAACTAGACTTTTAGAAGAACAAATCTCCCTGAAATAAGTATATGAAAATTTGGACCCTAAGGTACCTAGAAAATTCGTCAAAGTGAATCTCTGTTTCGGGTCAATTCAAGCAATTTTGATGCTTTTGATTTCTGAGCGCTTTGATATTTAGGCCATAAGTTGAGTTTCACTCATTAAAATCGGTCGATTCAAATTGGGTAAATTGGGACTCTATGTTAACAAATCTCCCGAAATAGGTGTATACAAATTGGACCCTGTGGTACCCATAAAATTCATAAAGTGAAACTCAAGCCAACAATTATGATATTAGCTTTTGATTTCGGAGCAGTTTTGTGATTTAGTCATAAGTTGAGTTTCACTTATCCAAATTGAGTGATTCAAATTTTCGGTAAATTGGACTTCTAGGAGAACAAATCTTCCTGAAATAAGTATATCCAAATTTGAACCCCATTGGACTTAGAAAATTCGTCAAAGTAAGGGAACAATTCGGTCCCTGAAATCTGTCTCAAAACAGTCCAATGAACTAGAGTAATTCCGGTTGTTTAAATCATAACTTGAGATATACTGGTCCAAATGAGGTGATTTGAATTTCTGTACAAACTAGACATCGGTGAGAATAACTTTCACGAAGAAAGTAGGGTCCGAAATGACTTAGGAGCCGCTCTAGAACCTGCTTCGTGTGCGTAATTGGTTATAGAAACTAAAATTGTATAACGGTTATATAAATGTATTGTTATATTAAATAATGCATCATAGTAATATGATTATGATAACATGTGTTATGAAAGTTAAAGATAATACATATATAATATGTTTATAAGGAAAAAGTACGCTGAATGTTTATAGAGATTATTTGAAAATGAATATCTCATAAGTATACATGATATCGCAGGTATTCATGTATATGAGATATCTTTTCTAATACCCGAAAGATTGTTAAGAAAACATAATAAAATGATTGCTTGCTTAAGACCTAGCTGGATGTGATAGACATGCCTGCTGTGGATATAGTTGTTGGGCAAGATATAGTTTGGCTGTGATATTGAGGTCCTGTTTATCGATGACATAGATCCCGCTTGATTATTATAGCGGCCCCGTTTTGTCATACGATAGAGATCACAAGCCTCGCACAAATGACAGACTGCACATACGCTATTTCCGTATCCGCTCTAAGGTTTTTATGTGCATGAAAAATAAAAGAAAATGATAAGTATATGTAAAGTGTATGATATGATATGAGGAGCATAACACTGCTATGCGATGATAGTATACAGTTACATGAACAAGAAGTAAAGTGAAAGATGACATGAAAAGTATATGAAATATGATAAGAATGAAACATGTTATGAAAAAGTAGATATGAGAAATGAATAAATATATGTAAATGTTATATTTGCCAATAGTATATGCATGTGTATAGAAGTGTGATGATCCGTGCTACGGGTCGTCTATATGTATTTATCCCCACTAAGCGTAAAGCTTAGCACGAGTGTTTTCATCCGTGTAGGTACAGAAGAGGAAACCAGAGGACAGGACAATCCACATCAGCAGTCAAAGGCCACGCATCACTAGGTGCCCACTGGAAGACCTTTTGGTCTATTTTGTATATGTAATTTTGTTTATTTTGTAAACAATGTAAATATTGTAAATGTTGAACACTTCCATATATGGAGCTTGTATATATATTTTGTAATCCGTTACTACAGAATATGATACAAGTTAACTGTTAAACTTTATATGAATGAACAAGCTTAAAGTTTATAAGTTTATAGTAAACAAAAAAAAAAAAAAATGACACCCTCGCTTGACATTGTGTGCCGAAGTCAGCGTCTACTCAGATGCAAAGATATTTTCCTATCGCGACCGCTCTTTTTCCGGTCGTGACATAACCTTTATTCACTGCCTTCATGTCACGACTCCATATTTCCCGCCGCGACATGACTTTTTCCGTGTTCAATTGATTTCGTTACACTGAAGATCTCCGTCGACATCAAAAACACCTTGTCAACTCAAGTATGCTCCAACATTGACTCTCCTTGTTGCAAACTAAAGCCGCTCATCCATTGTTTAATCTTTCACGCACTCCAGTTTTCTTGTCGCGCCTAAACTTCTTATTCAACATCTTTTCGTCTCAACAAACTTTCCATGTTATAGAAGCCGTTGTCGTGGATGTAAGAGGGGTTCCTCGGCTGTGACGTATTCCCCGCCTCCGCCCAACACAGTGTCGCAACACAAACTATTCTGTTCCCAGCTGACTTGCATATGTTTTTCCCATTCTCTGTCGTGACCTGCTGTCTTTGTCGCGACTCCAACTCAATTGTCAACAATCAGATTATGGTGTTGCTACACATGAAATGTTGTTGCGACACGGCTCTTTAGTAATTGTCAGTCATCAACATAAGGAATTTAAGTCATGACATAGACTACCGTGAATTGTCGTTTTTTCTTCTTCTTGTTGGAATTTTCTCCTTTTTGAATTAAAACCTGCAAAACACAAGTTTGGTAAATATTCCATATTTCCATTAAACCGATCAAACTACTAAACGAAAGCCGTAAAATGGGACTAAAAATGTATGAGTTTAAGACTCACGCATTCCATACTGTCTCACGATTGATCCGTTGAGGTATCCGCTTGATAGGCCCGCCTAACCGTAGGCTCACAGATGGTTTGTACAATAATGTGAGTTTGATATTCAAAGATGTCACACAAAAATCAATAAAGGGAAGCGTTGTTGCATATCATCTGGCTTCTTTGCCTGTATCCGATGACAGACATGATGATTTCCCTAATGAGTAGTTTGTTTCCGTGACCAATATCACAAGATGGCGGTTGTACTTTGATGGTGCCTCCAATCAGTCAGGATTTGGCATTGGTATCCTGTTAGTATCACCACAAGGTGATCATATTCCCAGATCAGTCCGGTTGACATTCTTTATCATCATCGGTTGACAGATAATATAGTTAAGTATGCTTAGAGACTGCACTTGATCTAGAGTTAGACAGTTGTAGATCCACGGGGATTCCAACTTGGTTATTTAGCGTAATTTAGGTATCGGAGGACTGAGATGAGAAGTTTAAGTCTCTACCATGCTTCAGGATTTCAACTAAGCACTCCTGCAATGCTGAGGTGTCATCATTTTTTTATTTTATTTTATAAACTTATAGCCTTTAAGCTTGTTCAATCATATAATGTTAAACACTTAACTTGTACAATATCCTGTAGCATCAAATTATAAAATATATACAAGCTCCATACATGGAAGTGTTCAACATTTACAATATTTACATTGCTTCATTTGTTTACAACAACAAAAGGATATTACATATACAAAATAGACCAAAAAGTCTTCAAGTGAGCACCTAATGATGTGTTGACCTTGGAGACTGATGCGGATTGTCCTGTCCTCTTGCCTCTGCTTCCGTACCTACACGGATGAAAACCCGTGCTAAGCTTTACGCTTAACTCGTGGACGACCACCACAAGAGTCACTTCACTTTACTTATTTACATATACATATAACATATCATACTTATGTCATATCTTCTATACTTGTCATATACACATGCTTATATATAACTGGCTACATATAATTTATACATGCTTATGCAATCTTATACTTTCTTATCATATCATGTTTCATTTCGTGTCGCTTACATTTTTTTTCTGTTCTGTCAATACGTACTTGTCACTGCATATCATCACATAGCAATGCTATGCTTCTCATATCATGTCATGTACTTTTGTCATTTTCGAATCGTTTGCATATACTTGTCATTTGTTTCATGTTTCATGCTTGCATAAACCTTAGAAGTGGATAAAGGAAACTATAAAATAAGGCAACAGACTTCACCGTGACGTAAACAAATGGGTCTATAAGGGCCCGAAGGCGCTCATATTATCAGGCGAGACAATAACCATCTATAAGGGCCAAGACGGTTATCATTGTACGAGACAGACCATCTATAAGGCTCAAGGCACAGAATGACCCAAATGGGCCAATTGATTAGCATGTCATAGATTGCTTTTTCCTAATAGGTACGCCCATCTATCCCTCTACCAGTTCTAAGTGTATTAAATCCATGTGTATTTTATGTTCAGTACATATCTCATATTCCCGAATAATTATTGTCATCCAGTAATCATATGCGATATTTACAATAATTTATTCGTATCTTTACATTTTTCATATCTCATTATATACATGACTAACTATGGTTACCATGTATGCTTATGAGCTATTTATGAGTTCATAATATGAATAATTATGGTTACCAGTAAGGCCTACTATTTTTCATGATTCTGGACCTAATATGAGTTCCAATTTCATCATTCTATATATGGATGGCTTCTTGACTCAATAGGCTTCAGAGTCTGGCACACCAAACAGAGTTCGACGTAAGAAGTTATGACCGTCTCAAGTCGAGGTCACATTACGAGTAGCCAATCCTAGTCGGCTAGCCCTATCCGGCCAGCAGCTATGGAAAAACCTAGATTTCAGCAAGGTTATATTCATGTACTGTCCTCCACAGGTATATTGTTAGAATTTTGACTCAATGGACTTTCCATAGATTTTAAGAACACTCGAAACGGAGTTCGGATTTAAGAAGTTATGGTCATCCTGTCGGGAGACCAACAATCGAAAAATGACAATTGTGTCCCACTCTAGGTCGCTGCACACCGTAGTTTGCTACTCCACTTTGGATGAATTTCAGATTATCAAAGGGTTCGAATTTGATATACTCTATTTCAGAAGATATGTTCTCCCATAAGTCTAATTTTACCTCGAAATTTGAATCACTCACCTGAAGGAGCGATTTACTCAGCATGGGGTTAAATAAAACATGGGTTTTGGAGAAATTTTGATAGTATCTCCCCTAAAACCCTAATATTTCCTTAATACAAATATTCCTCAATTGAGGATTACAATCAACCAACCCAAGTCCAAAACACAACCAATATACCAAGTAGGGTTCTTTTAGACCCAATTCATAAAAAAATGGGTTTATGGTTTGATTTTTTTCATACAAATCTATAGAAATCTATACAATCTGCAAATAATCCATAAAAACCCATAGAAATCCATACCATTTGCTCTTCTCTTCCTTCTTCTTCCTCTTCTTCTTCTCTTCTTTTCTCTTTTCCTCTTTTTTGCTCTTCAAGTTTTTGGTCTCTCAAAAATGAGAGGCCAAATGATCTTATCTCATTTTTTATATTTTTCATTTTTCTTTTATTTACACTAGATCCTTATACTCTCTTTTATCCGCAACTCAATTTTCTTATTTCTATAATGGCATATCCTCTTCCTCATATTATGCCTTCATATCCTTTTGAAAATTACTAATATACCTCAGATTCGTACAAATTCCGGTTCTTGAAATTTTTCTCACTTAGCAAAATTATTTATTCTAAAATATACATTTACTTATTATGCCTAAAACATGTTATAAAACTATCGTGTATAATTAAAGTGTTATATGCTTACTGATTTGTCGGTTGAGCAGTTTGATGAAATAGATATATACATTTACCTAGAGTAGAATCGCTTATTTGATGATTAGCCACCTTGGCTTCTGTAATTGAGATTCCTGCGGGAGTGATTGTGTGACCATTGTTGATCAAGACTAGGTCTGCACCAGCTTACTGTTGTTTGATTGGAGATATTGAGGATCAAGATGGGCTACCCTAGTATCACGATATTTATTAGTTTTTGTCATGCAATGCTTACCCAGAGTCAGCCTCAGCCAAGGATTAGAGAGCATTAAGACATTTGGCCGCTAGATTTGTTGTTTGTGGGGATGCACTGTATAAAAGATCGCCCAATGGCCTGTTGTTATTATGTCTAGACCATGCCTCTACAGATCGAGTGATGAGAGAGGTTCATGCAGGAGTCTGTGGCCCACACATGGGAGGTCATATACTAACACGTAAAATCATGAGGACTGGCTACTTTTGGTTAACCATGGAGACAGATTGTTGCTGGGCTTAGGCGTAGATGTCCGTGGTATCGATGCAATGTAAACTTGATACACGTACAATTGAGTTGCATACAATCACATCCCCTTGGCCATTTTCAGTATGGGGTATTGATATTATTGAGAAGATCTCGCCCAAGTCTTCTAAAGGGTATGAGTACATTTTAGTTGCCATTGACTATTTCACCAAGTGGGTGGAAGTCGCTCCGGCGTCGATCGACAATGTCAGGCGGCCAAATCATCGGATTGCACATTATCCGACATGGGTCCTCACGAAATGATGGCGATAAAGGGGTGCATTTCAGGGGCGAGGTGGACACATTGATTTAGGAGTATGACACTTAGCATCACAGATCGTCTGCATACAGGTCGTAGACTAATGGGGCAATTGAGGCCGTGTAGCACCCCTTTCCCTGCCCGACCCGTTTGGCGGGTCCGAACCGAGTCTAGGTTGCTCTAATGTCACTCAATCACCTTATCAAAATCATTTATCAAAAACACGCCGTAGCTTTACACTTCAGTTGGCATAAAATCCTTTTCAAATATGCGGAAGCGTTTTTAAAGGGGTAAGCCCATTTCATTTCATTCATGCAAAAGTACAATTACTATAAAGACATATCAAGCCTTTTCAAATGATTTAAAAAATAGATATTTAGAGTTGAAATTGTTTTTACAAAAAGAGATATGGGGTGAATGCATATGTCGGAACATACTCCGCAATTCTTTCTTTATGACTCGACGCTCCTCGATCTTGCTTTTCTATCTTGCTCAATCTGTACCTGCGCATAGATAAAACTACACACTAAGCATTTTCATGGTTAGTGGTTCTATACAATTCCATTCTCGGTTTCAGTTTAAATCAAATCATACAGTTTTACTAGACAAACTTTCAGATCTTTTTGACGACACCAATACATACATATACTTATTTCATATACAATCATTTATGGTTCATTGATCAACCGAATATACACTTCCATATGCAATAAGTCATTGATAATCAAATCACATTTCACAATACTCTATTTCATTTCAATTCGTAATCATGCTTTCTAATTCCAATTTGTCACAATCTCAAATCAATTCAATTCTGGCTCGCCTAATAAATTTAACCTATGTTTTCGAGCATAATGATATCGAATCACCCAAGACGGTCCAGTCAATGTAGTCGCAGATAAAACGGTTTTATAACACAGTATGGTCCCGCTAGGCTACTGACTGGTTATTAAAAAAATAAATTAGTGAACACTACCGATACGGTCCCACTGGGCTACTGATCGGAGTGACACATCAATACAATCGTTCGCAAAGACGCTTATTTTCACCCCTATCATCGTATACCAATCTATCCTTCATAATGTAATTAAACTGCACATTCAATTGTATGCTCAAATCTTTTATAGCAACATACAATATAATATGTACATTTGTATAAACGGTTCATTTTCAATACTCATGCAATTTTCATTTGCAAACATTTCACAATCAATTTCTTCAACCAATTAAAACAATTCAATATGTTTTTTCTTATGCATTTAACAAATAGTTCAAATATTGAAACGAGAATAGAGAAGATAGAACAAACCAAAATCATCGCTTTAATTCCGATCTTCGGAATCTCGACTCAATGTGCTTTCTCCCCGTCACCCTAGTCAATGACAATCATATATTAGTAGGTTATTCTAGGAGTTTTTGGTTAGGGTTTATGTCTACCCGATACCCCTTCACTTGAAAAATTTTCTGGGGACACATGAGCCATAATTTGCTCATGCTTCAATCAAGAAAATTTTAGCTCTATGAATCTATTTTTAGTAGGAATTGGAATCATTTCATTTGAATGACCCAAACTCAAGTTACGGCATTTTAATACAAAACTGGTCAGTATGCCCAGCTCACTCGGTTACCTACTATTATTCCCAATTTCAGGGGTCTTAACTCTATAAATTGGTAATGGTTCATTCTACTAATTTGAATCTATGGTTCTAAGGTTTCTTTTCCAATTGGAATCATCCAATTTGGATCACCAAAACCTGCTATTGCATTTTACATCCAAACTACTCCACTTGCAAAGCGTAATCGCATCGTCTTACACATAGCTCCACTTTGACAAATTTCTGAGCACTTTGGGGTTATAATTTTCTTAGACTTCCTTCAAGTAAATTATTTCCCTAGAAGTCTATTTTACCCAGAATTTTGAATCACTCAATTTGGATGAGTGAAACTCAACTTATGACCAAAACACTATAACAATACCTAAAACAGAGCATAACCCATGAGCTACCCGAGCTCACCTTTAAGCCTGTATTTGGGAGCCTTAGAGCTACAATTTTCCTAGTCCCCATAAATTTTTATACCTATCTCTTATGGTTCTCACCAATTGGAATAACTTCATTTGGATGATTATAACTTAATCTATAGCCAAAATGTTAATAAAGGTCTTGACAAAATTTGACAGCATTTCCTTTGAAAACCCAACATTTTCCCTTTTTACAAACACCCCTCCAAACCAATCCAAACCAATCTAAACAATGCAAAATAATCTCAAACTGAACTAAAACCATCTAAGAACACTTTTATACCACATTTGGGGTTTTATTAAACCTAAACACAAGTAGAAAGGGGGTTAGGTTTGGTTTTTCTTACCTTAAATCCCTTTCAATCTTCAATGCCAAGCTTTCTTCTTCAACTTGATCTCTTAAACTCTTGCTTTAATGGAGCAAGAATCACAACCTCTCACTTTGCAAGCCCTAGCTCTCCCTTCCTCTCTCTCTCAAACCGTTTTGCTCAAAATGAGCTTCCAAGACCACTTTCGTCTTAAATATCCTATATGTCACATAAGGCCTTGTTCGCCTTCTTTAAAAATCCATTGGCTTAAGTTCTCCTAATTGCTAGCTTGCCCACTATTTGTCTCTATTTGCATTTAAATTCTCATTAATCACACTTAGACATTTCTTCTTTCTAACTTATGACCCTTAGGTCCTTATTTCACAATTTCAAATTTTTTTGCCCTTTTCACTCAAGGTTTATTTCCGGTTCAATTAATTTTCTCATTTTAGCATTTAATATTTGTATTTGGATTTTAGCCATATAATAATTTAATCAACATTCATTTAACAATTCCCGAAAAATACCAAAGTTGGCTTAATTTATACTCGGAATATATAATAAAATTATATAAAAAAAATTATATGTGGTATTTTCAAGGCATAGCCGCGAATAAGAATATCAAGAGGATTTTGAGAAAGATGGTCGAGGCTTTTCTGATTGGTCGAGAAGCTCCCTTTGCGTTAAGGGCTTACTTTCTCTGACATCTTTTCGCATTCCTTTACCGGAGCACCCCGCATTCTCGTGTAATGGGTATGGAGGCAAAGTACAATTGTTGAGATCGAGATGGATCTTTGAGTGTAGCACTAGAGCAAAGATATGTCCGAGGCCGAAAGTGGGCCCAACCATTAAGTGATTAGCTAGCCTTTAGATGAGAGGAGATTGAGGGCAGCAGATCATGTTCAGGCCTATCAGAGGAAGATGACCCATGCATTCAGAAAAAGTGTCAAACTTTGGAAGTTTAAAAAAGGCGACCTAGTCTTGAAAGTCCTTAGGGGATTGATTGGTGACCCTAGAAGCAAGTTTAGACCGACTTAAAGTGGGCCGTATGTTATTCGAGATTTGAACCGAGAGGGAGCAGCTTGGTTGGATGTGACCTGCACGGAAATTACCACGAGCCGCCATCGCGGGATCAACCTACAGTTTTATGCGTGAGATCATGGTCAGAGGATGGGTGGCCATCACTTTGAGTAGTCATATTCCCTATTGCACACCCATACATTGATATATCTTATTGTTAGCCCTTTGAGCCTCACGCAATTTATTATGGCCTTTTTTTTTTTCATTCAACTTTGCATACCTTTCTCGACTGGTCAGCCCGCCCCTATGCGCTTTGTATTTAGTTAATGGACCGTGAGCATCAGGTCACTCTTCGCTTGTTCTTTCTGCATCATTACTTGCTTCTTTCTTCCACTGCATCACTTGCTCGCTTTTGAGTTTTGTTTCTATCATCTTGTTTCTTTTCACTTTTATTTTCCCTGCATGAGGATGACACGCCATGTCCCGAGCTACGAAGTTGTAATGGGTCACACCCTTCGTTCCACCCTTAAGGTTTTATCCAAGAAAAAAAAATGAAGAAAAAAAAAAGAAAAAAGAAAAGAGTTACGCCATTCGCATTCACTTCATCGATATCTGGGATAGCATGGAGCATCGGGGTGGTATCACGGCTCGATCATCGAGGTCATTTTGGATTGAGGGACTTATTTTTCTTTGAAAGACGGATAGAGCATTGTATGATCCTTTCTCTCCATGGATCCCAGAGACACATTAGGAGCGAGGTTTGGGCTCTCGCACTAGGTCCCCGGGTCGCTATCCATATATTACCATTCCCATCTTATGGTGACTCGCTCTCTACTTCCGCATCCTCGGGATGAGTGGTTCACATCATCACACATTGCTACACTTGTATCCCAATCTTGTTTCCTACTTTCTTCCACATCCCTTTCATTTTCTTCTATCCTCATCGATTGTCGCCTCGCCATGAACGACGGTCTTTGGTGTACTACCATTGATTAGCATTGTTCACTTATCTGTTGGTTGAGTCACTTTGCTCACATGATTCTTCGACATTTGGCATTGCGCACATAGGGGTTTGGCATTATCTATTGGGTATTTGGGCCTTTGTTTCCCATCATTTCATCCACCTTTCACCCCTGGCCTACATTACGGTCCGAGTCATAAGACACCCAAAGGCCATGAGATCTCGTGTTTTCTTCGACGCATTTTATATGGACAGGTTCCATCTACTGATTGAGCACAATATGTCGATAGGTCAATTGTTCTTGGGGAATATCGAGGGTCACATATTGCCTTTCCATTTAGTTGCTTGTCTCAGGTCCATGATCAGATAAAGATGATTCAGAGAGTTGGGACCATTGATGGTGCCTTAGCTTGATGCTTTGACACGTTCACATTGGGGCATACCCCCATCCTCGATGCCGGCTTTGGCTCTACACATGTACATAGGCAGTCCATTTCGCCTAAAGAAGTTTTAGGCATCGTGAGTTTGGGAGTAACTCTATGTCTAAATTTCTCGTTTCTTCATACAATAGAGCCGCTTTTGAGAGCCGATCGGGATCTGATTCACTGTATTCATCGACCATTAGTTGACGAGCATATCAAGCATTCCTCATTCATTGTCCCGCTCTACTCAGTGCAAACAATTGGGTTTTCAGTGATGTATTTCAAGGTTTTCATTGAGATATTTGAGTTTTAGATGTACATACTGTAAGCATACCCCTATAAGTCAGCTGTGGATACTGATGTTATGGACAGCGGTAGCGCTTTTCCTCATAAATGAATGTTTGTAATATTTCCAACTTTTTGACTTTGACTTTATGTGCAGTGGTAGGTTTATGACATGGTATAGATGCCTTAGACTAGGGCTGTGACATCCCTGACCCGCCACCCAAGTGCGATGTAAGGTGAGGGTGTCACTATTCATTTTACCTGTACACTATAACCTGTTCATTCATACACTAATAAGCATGTATCTTGAGATATATTTTGTAACGACGGAATTTCAAAATATATTTAAGATCCACAAATGGGAGTGTTCGACTTATACAAAAACTTTACATTTGCCATAAACAACAAAAAGAATATTAGCATACAAAATGCACGTGCCCTCGTGGGCATCTAACTACGTGTCACCTCGAGACCGATGAGGGCTGTCCGCCTTCTTGCCTCCGCTTCCACCTACAAGGATGAAAACTGCATGTTTTTACGCTTGAGTGGGAATAAAACTCGTGGACGACCACTAACACGGATCATCACATTCTATACACACATGCATACATTATCTGAAGATATCATATCATTAAAACATGCTTATACAAATCTTATATTTACTTATCATATCATGTTTCATTTCTTATCAACGTTCATATACATTTCATATGTCATATTCAAGTCATTTGTTTTATGTTTCATGCTTGCATAAACCTTAGAAGTGGATAAAGGAAACTATAAGGGCCCGGCGCGCCAGACTTCACTGCACGAAATGCTGGTCTATAAGGGTCTGACAGCTGTTAATGGGTATAGACAATGGCCATCTATAAGGGCTCAAAGGCGCTGTAATGACCCAAACGGAGCCAACTGATCAGTATGTTGCAGACTTATTTTTCCCTAATAGGCATGCCCATCTATCCTCTACTCAAAGTTCTAAGGTACAATCCACGTGTATTTTTTTATGTTCAGTACATATCTCATATCTCGAATACTGTCATCCGGTAATCATACGCGTATATTTACAATCATTTATCTTATCTTTGCATTTTCATATTTCAATATACGCATCAATAACTATATTACCATGTATGCTTATGAGCTATTTACTATCATTCCTTCATCAAGATATATATGGATGGATTTTAGAC
Source organism: Tetrastigma voinierianum (assembly GCA_016808115.1). Classification (NCBI taxonomy): domain Eukaryota; kingdom Viridiplantae; phylum Streptophyta; class Magnoliopsida; order Vitales; family Vitaceae; genus Tetrastigma; species Tetrastigma voinierianum. The sequence goes on from JAEQBH010005214.1 coordinate 290,062, forward strand.
TCAAAGGGATTTCCATAGAGTCCAAGAACATCCGAAACGGAGTTCGGACAAAGAAATTATGACCGTCCGAAGTTGAAGGCTTCCTATGAATGGTGACTACAAGCATAACTAGCAGGGCCTACTATTTTTCACGATTTATGGACCTAATATGAGTTCCAATTTCATAAAGCTATATATGGATGAATTCTAGACTCAAAGGGCTTTCTATAGAGTTCAAGAACATCCGAAATGGAGTTCGGACGAAGAAATTATGACCGTTCGAAGTTGAAGGCTTCCTTTGAATAGTGACTACGAGCAGAACCAGAAAAGCCTACTGTTTTTCATGATTTATGGACCTAATATGAGTTCCAATTTCATCAAGCTATATATGAATGGATCCTACACTCAAAGGGCTTTCCATAGAGTCCAAGAACATCCGAAACGGAGTTCGGACGAAGAAATTATGATTGTTCGAAGTTGAAGGCTTCCTGCGAGCGTAACTGCACCTATTGTTTTTGTGATTTCTAATCTAATATGAGTTCTAATTTCATCAAGCTATATATGGATGGATTATGTAATTAAAGTGGCTTTCATAAAGCTCCAGTTAACATCCGAGCGAGCTCGAACGAAGAATTTAGCGACAAGCATAAAAACATGGGTTTAGGAGAATTTTGACAAGCCTCTCCCTAAAACCCTAATAATTCCTTAATACAAATATTCCTCAACTGAGGATTACAATCAACCACCCAAGTCCAAAACACAACCAAACACCCTAAACACATGTGGAAGACTTATGGCTTCCTAACCCCATCCTACATAATTAATGGGTTAGGAGAGTTTCCTAAGTCTAAAAAATTTGGGAATCCTTACTTAGTTTCCATACAAACCAAATCAACCACAAACCAAACCAAAAACTCTAAATCTAGTCTAAATCGCCAAACACCACTCAATTAGGGTTTTTTATCCACCATAAAAAAAAAGGGTTTGTGGTTTACTCTTTCCATACAAAACCAAAAGTCCAATAATCCATACAAAAATCATATGTTTCCATACCTTTCTTCTCTCTTTCTCTTCTTCTTTCTCTTCTTCTTCTCTTCTCCTCTCTTCTTCACTCTACGTTTTGTTCTCTCCAAAAATGAGAGACCAATTTGGTCTCACCCCCTTTTGACCTTTAATTTTCCTTTTATATCACTTTGTCCTCAAACTCTCCTATATTTGCAAATCAAGTTATGCCATTTGTATAATAACCTACCATCTTCTTATATTATATCTTTTGTGTCCCATTTTGACAAGTTAGAAATTTACCCTTGTATCTTGTACAAATTCCGAGTTTCGAAATTTTCTCACTTAGCAAAATAATAATTACAAAAAATTCCCAAATGCACTAATAATATACCCTAATTATATTTAAAAACGACTAGGGTGTATTTTGGGGTGTTACAAGGGCATAGCTCATTCTTTGCGCCTTCCAGCATCGCGCCCAGATTCGATCCCTTCATTTTGATTTCGGGTTCTCTAGCATCACGCTTGGATTCGATCCCTCAATTTTGTTTCGGGTTCTCCGCATTGCTCGCATCTCGATCCCTTCGTTTTGTTTCTTTGCTCTTTCCTAAGATCGCGCCGACCCCATCCCCTTTGTTTAGGGCCCCCAGCACGTGTCTGATTCAATCCCTTCGCTTTGTTTCTCGATTCCTCCGACATCGCGCCTGACTCGATCCCTTCGCTTTGTTTTGCTCGCTCTCTCCCGATCACCCGCACTCTATCCCCTCATTTCGGTTCTCGCACATCGCGCCCAGATTCGATCCCTTCGTTTTGTTTTGGTTTCTTCGGCATCATGCCTGGATTTTATCCCTTCGTTTTGTTTCGGGTTCTCTGGCATCGCTCTCGGATTTGATCCCTTCATTTTGTTTCGGTTTCTCCGGCTTCGCGCTTGGATTCTATCCCTTCTTTTGTTTCGGGTTCTCTTGCATTGCGCCTCAATCCGATCCCTTTGTTTTGTTTCAGGTTCTCTGGCATCGCATCCGGATTTAACCCCTTTGTTTTATTTTGGGTTCTCCGGAATCGTGCTCGGATTCTATCCCTTTTTATTTTGGGTTCTCCGGCATTGCGCCCGGATTCTATCCCTTCGTTTTGTTTTGGTTTCTCCTGCATAATGCCAGGATTCGATCTCTTCTTTTGTTTCGGGTTCTCCGGCATCGTGCTCGGATTCGATCCCTTCTTTTTATTTCAGGTTCTTCAGCATCGTGCCAGGATTCGATCCCTTCTTTTTGTTTCTAGTTCTTTGGCATCGTGCCCAGATTTCATTATCTTTTATGGCATCGTGTTCGGATCACTCATCTTCCTAGGCATCTTGCTTAGGTTTCTCTTAGTCCTTCAGTCATGGCGACCGAGTTCCAAGTACTGCTACTGCAAGGGACAACATTGTTGTCATCCGTCTCTTCACTAGAGTTCATTTCTCTCTTGCCCCATACTGCACCCACGATTCTCTCGTCATTCACTCTATTGAAGAGGGACATATTTGTAGACCCTCAATTTTGTCCCTCAACACTTGCATTTATCTCGTGTCACACTCATCCATCGCTCTCAGGTTGCACCGTTAGGGGTCCTTTTAGGCTTAGCCGCCTCCGAGCCTCAGGTGGGATTGTATGTGGTGTTACTGAGTGCATATGTAGTTGGCTGGCATCGCGCCAGCCAAGTGCCCTCCCCCCCGAGGTTTTAACTCAATCGAAGTTACTGAGTATGTCACCAGACTAACTAGGCTTGTTTCATCGCATCTCCTCATCCGAACTCAGAATCGTGCACTTTTTATGGACTCCTTGTTCTCCAATGAATATTCTATCAAAATTTCAAAAATTTTCCCAACCGGCTCGACCAGTCCTCAAAGTTTCAGTTTAGGTAGAATTCATTGAAACATATTTGAATTTGGAGCACTTGGGCTTGTTTCGATCATATCTCCCTCATCTAAACTCGAAATCATGTCCCGTTTCTTTTGTTGGATTCCCTACTCATTGAGGAATTCTCTGAAAAAATCTAAGAATTTTTTATCAACCACTTGGGAACCAGCTCAACTGGTTTGACGGATTTCAATTAAAGTTCATTATTGGAGTAGGTTCGAATTCGAAACACCCAAGCTTGTTTTGGTCATATCTCCCTCATCTGAACTCGGAATTGTACTTCATTTTTTTGTTAGATTCCTTATTCTTCAAGGAACATTTTATCAAAATTTCAAAATTTTTCTCAGCTGCTCGACCGGCTACATCCTCGTTCAACCTAGTTCTTGAGCCACGCAGCGAGTAATCGACATGGTAATTGAGCCCAAATCCCACTCCGCGTTCAGCCCAAAAGCTCAAGATCATCCATGCAATGTTTGGGTCCAGTTATAATATTTTTGGTTTCTTGTAACCCACCTGAGTCCATTTTGATTCTGGTTGTTAAGCAAATGAGCACGTGGCCGCCTCCTAACCTCGTGAATGTAGTAGTGTTTATGGAGTCGGGAAGTCCGGTATAGATTGGGGGAGTTCCTGGACCGAAGGTGCAAAATGGAGTGAGCTCAAATGTTTATGAAAGAAAAATACAAGCAAAAAACGTGAGGAGGAAGGGGAGAAGCAAAAAGAAGCCCAGAGGAAAAAAGGGAGAGATAAAATAAAGGAAAAAGGAGGAGATATTCTCTAGATTCAAAAAGGATGTCTCTCTCTCATTTCAAGGATTCCTAAAGTTTTCGAGAGTGGATACCGGTTTTGGGAGGCGTAAGAGGGAAGACAAAGGGGAAGTAGCCGTTAATCCTATAGGTATGAACGTTGTATCCCGTTTCTTTTGCACTTGTCTTTGCCTTTAATGTTTACAGCCTCGTTTTAGGGCACTAGGCATTGTTTGGGTTAGTTCTCATTCATTTGGAGTCGGAATTGTACACCATTTTTTTTTAGATTCCTTACTCTATAAGGAATGTTTTGACAAATTTTGAGAACTGTTCTCAACCGGCTCAACTGGTTGGGGAACCGGATCAACCGGTTTATTAGGTTATGTTTTCAGGAACAACAATTAGCACTCAGCATTGTTCGGGGCTAGCTTCACCATTCAAGCTCAATCATACAATCGTTGATTTTTTTTTTTGGGTTCCTTACTCGTGAGGAATGTTCTAACAAAATTTGATATTTTTTCTCAATCGGCTCTACTCGCTTGGAAATCAAATCACTGGCCATCGGGTTTTTTTTTTTTTAAGGATAACATGGTTTTAGTTTAATTTGGAGCCCACACCTTCGTGAGTCAAGCCCATTCACTCCGTATCAGTGTACAACTACGCTAGTGGTCCGAATGGGGTTTAGTTCAGGCTAATGTGGTCCCATTTTGATTCATAAGAGTTAGGGTCAATGCGAGTCAAAGGTGGTTAGTGTTAAATAGTAGACTAGGTTTTATCGAGCCCGATTCTTTGAGATGAATAGACATGTTTGTATAGTTTCATAAGTGCTGTAGCATTAATGAGTGGCTGAGATGCGATGTATGGTTTCTCTTGGCTTCCTTTGCGATATTTAATTTTGAGATATTGTTTTATGCCCGAAATGTGCAACTAACCTTCCCCTACAAATAAGATGGCTAGACCATGTGCACGTTTTTGGCTTTGGTATTTGCATTTATATGCGTATTACGGTGTTTGACTTTGATGTTTGTGGTGCATTTGAGCTTGTTGGATCGACCTCTTATGCGTTGTTTAGGACTACAAAGTACGTAATTCCATTATTTTGTTTGGTTGAATGTTTATGCATGTTAGATAATGAGTAGGTTGGTGTGATTCAGTCAACTGCTTGCACTCGGTTTACTCAACCGATCTTTGACCTGTATGCTCCAATGTACCCAATTTATTAGTAGAGACCGAGTTCCGAGCTTAGAGGGGTGCTACCTCGCATGAGGTACCTTCCCAATAAGTAACATGATCCCCGAACCCAGAATCTAGCTGTGGACCGTTTCCGACTCGAGTCAATTAGGGTTTTTTGTTCTTACTTGATTTTCCCCTTTATAAAATAAAAATAAAAAGTAAGTGGCGACTCCAAACAAAACCATTCATCGCTAGGGATGGATTTTCCAAAACTAAAAAATCAACTCATTTTTTCTATTAATAGCGAGTCGCGCCAACACGTGGATCGGATATGATCCACACCTTCATAACTTTTATAAATTATAAATACATTATAAAACATATAAAATAAAGATTTAAATTTTTAGAAAGAATATCTTTTGTATAAGTTATTCCACTTGTTTTACAAAACTTGTGTTATTCAAAATGAGAATATTCTTAATATATATATATATATATATATATATATATATATATATATATATATATATATATAGTAATTTCTAGTTTTCCCATGTCATAAATATTAGG